>RYFJ01002890.1:0-106339 GCA_003991445.1 Oryza meyeriana var. granulata
AGATTAGGGTCTGCTATACTATACTGCATGCGTTTCATTGTTCACTTGTGTGACGCTGTCATGATTTGCAGTAAGTGATCGAGCAACCGTGTCAACTAGTTCTCTGCTTGATTATACATCGCATGCAGTCCCTTATGAGAACTTCTCTCTGAAAAATTAATTATTGACCGCCTAGTTCGTTTCATGTACTGTTTGTCACATTTTCCTGACGGCAGTGCTGACATAAATTAATGCATGTACAATTGCTATCATGGTGTTCTATCTTGATTTGATTAAGAGAGGTTCGATTAATATCAGGGTACATGCATGAGTAACCGGTACAAGGAGATCATTAAGTATGACTATCATGCACGATGTTAATTAATTAATTGCGTATGCCGATATGTGCATCAGTTTAGCCGAGTTTGATTGCAAGCTCGGTTCATATATATTCTAAATATGCATGCCTGACTTGAGCATGTATATGTCTTGTTTCAAATCCTTGCGTTTGGTGGAGTGCTCTCTTAATCTTAATCTTATCTGCCCGTCAGGAAAACGAGTTCGAGAATGATGGATTGAATAGGTCTAATTTGGATTTTCTCATGCTCGTGCAAGTGTTGGGCTGTGTATCTTATTTGCAAGAATTTCATAGCATTTGTATATAGTTATGCGGTGGTCAGTTGGTCATATAATTATGTATATAAGTTTAAATTTAAAAACAATTCATCATTTACTTTACCTTATGTTTTATACTTACAATATATTTAATGTAATAAGATACAGCGATCACACACGAACATGATGCTAGTCTAAGAAAACATAGTACTTGTATATCAGAAAAGAGAGAGCGTTGTCCTGTATAATATACTCTGCCTACTAGCGTTGGTGAAATTATTTTCTTCTTCCTTCCTGGCCCGCCGACTAGACGTTTGCTTTTGGCCCGGCCGGTTAGGCATTTCAGCCTGGAGGGGCCAGTTTAATATTCCCTCCACTTCTTTATAGATGACACTAGACATTATTTGTATTTAAACTTTGATCATTCGTCTTTTTAAAGAAAAATTATAAACACTTAAAATGATGCCATATTATTGAAATGTGTTACATCCTAAATATAAATACCGAGATTTCGTTATGTAGGCTAACCATTTAAAAATTATAGAAGAAGTGTCTGTGCATTGCACCGGATCAGATCGATTGAAATTAAACACGATGGTGGGATCGAAAATAAACACGATGGTGGATCTCAAAGCTTCCAGTTATGCTGTGGTTTAATTTAGTCAGGTTGAAAAATTGAAATGCGGAGGATTGGGCGTGTATGCCTGAGTTGTGGCCGTACTCTAATATGCCAACTCGTTCAACTGGGTCTCGCGTTTGCGGAACAACGCACAGGGATGATGAATGAAACTTATCCATATATTTTTCTTAATTTTGTAAGAAAAAGGAGGATTATGACATCAACCCTCAGCACAGAGAGGTGGTGTAGCTAACATGCGGGTCTCGTGTGCCTTTAAGAGGGGAGAGGACGGCTATCAGAAGTATATTATCCATGCAAACATATGTTGCTCTCCTGTGTCGTATCCAAATCAGGATCGAACGATCAGATAACATTTTCTTCTTTCACCGAGTTCGGTTTGTTTGCTTTGCATACGAACCATCCTCAAGGGGGGGCATTTTGTTTGATGATTTTCTATAAAATAAAAAATATATGAAAAATATAAATATTGTACATATTCATCTCAAAAATACTCTTTGACTTGTGGGTCTAAATATTATTAAATATTTTGTAGTGCCTAAACATACTCAATATTGGAGTCATTTGATTCCTCTTTATAAATAGAACTCGATGATTTAAATGGAATATGAATCCTAAGATTGGTTCAAAAGATATAGATCTTGGAAATTATAGTCAAAAGTTGGCAACAAATGAGCAGGTAATCAATCAATAAATAAGCATGCCAAATGATTTATTTGCATGTATCAGATCGCCATGGAAAACCTTGTGTGAACACACTGGATTCTTCGAATATGGGGGCGAGCTCGTGGTGGTCCCCGTGTGCGACGGTGGATGCGGTCAAGCGGACGGGCACGTGTGCTGGCCCACTAGGCAACGACTTGGACGATGGACGAAGGTTTGAAGGGCGCTAGCGCTGGTGCACGCCGCATCGCGCTTGCACAGGCCCACGCTTGACGCAAACAATGGCTAGGCCCAACATGGCCCATCTCTGTTTGCTCTCATGGTAATCCACTCCTAAACCAAACGGATCTGAAGAAAAAATGGATAGAAGGCGAGCACGTCGAAACAGAAACCGAACCATCTAACCGATGACGGACGACAGAAGCCTTATCAATTTTTTCTGTCTATTAATAGAGTGCTATGATCTCTGTTGTTGCCTATCTTTTTCTTTTGTCAGGAGCCCTTGAATTTGTCTTTACCTCTATATCTGTTATGTTATTATTTTCTATGGTGTTATATCTGTCTATGTGTAGTTTCTGTTGTTGAACCGAATAGGATAAGAAGTGGTCAGAGACATGGGTTTGGGGCTGCAACATAACTGGGTTGAGTGGCTGCAACATGACTGGGCTGAGTTTGGTTTGGGTTGGATTACCGCGTGCAAATCCGATGCGGATCCGAGCGACGTAGCAGGAACGCGCGCGTCGCTTTTCCGCGTGACGGACGAAAATGAACGAATCAATATTAATTTTTATAATAGTAGAGATTAGTAGTCAAAGCATTAAACAGGGCTGGTCAATGGTGTTGTCTATAAGGGAACAGAGGTAGTATCTCAAACCCTAGCCGGCACCGCTGCATTGTGCAATACTCTGTCAACAGTCAATACAACTATATATACATCCTTCTCTTTATATTTGCGAGAAACTGTACAACCATATCTTAAATCTCTTCGTATTTCATTGAACTCTACTATAAAAAGCATTAGCTAATGCTTTACTACCCGCGCAATCAACAGGATATGTGTGCCGCTGCACTACCCATTTTACTACAACCATCGTCCAGCTCAACTGTAGTTTCTTCAGATAATCTAGCTACTTAATTTGTTAGAATAGAAAACGTTTGTGCTGGATTGAATCTCGTAAGCAAACAATTTGGCTAAATCGTGGAAGACGTTCACATAGCATCATTTGATCCGAAAGACTTGAGGCCAATGTTCTATGTGGTTTGCATCATAGGGTTGACTCGTTGAAACGACCAGCATGGAGCTTCGTCGCTTTCGCCGTCTGGGTAATGCCAAAAACCTTCTTCTCCTGATCCACTCATCCAGAGGGTCGACGTAGGTCACTGTTGTGCATGACATGATCCAGCAAAGAGCAAACCAAACAAACCTAGTATCCACATCGAGGTTAGGTACCCAAACTCCATGAGCCATTGTTCTTAAGGGATTTAGTTGGTCCTGAAAAAAAGTGATGTTATATCTTCAATAAAGTAGTTGACAGGCATACCAAGTTAGTAAAAGTATCACACGAAAAACTATAGGATAGACTAGAATCTTGGTGCTTCGCTCCATTTTTTTGATGATCTACTTACTGTTACCACTAATGAAAAACAGATTCTTTTTTCTTTTAATTAGCTTGGTGTCAATCGATGTGTATTTGTTTTTTCTTTTAGTTAGCTTGGTGTCAATCGACGTGTATTTCTATGAGATTAGGAATGCCCATCCACACAAAGGTTTGGGCCATTCGAAATCTTAAATACTTTAATCCAAAAGGTGCCTAACCAAAGTCTCTGATGACTGTATAGTCTTATATGTGGTTTGGTGACACCCAATTTTTCAGTAGCGAACGACTGATCAAGCACCTTTCTCAGAGATTCTCGAGATGTCTTCCACTCCTAGGAGGCCAATGCAATGCTCAACCATTTCTCAACCAGCTGCACTCAAGCACTGCACTGCATTGTTGTTCTATCAGTGTACAACGTGACAACGTCTTGTTCTCTTCTATCAGTTCTCAGTTATCAGACATTAGACAAGGCATTGATGCATCAGATTCAGCGGAGGAGAAGGCATGAATGAGGCCATAGAGAAGACGGCTGGCCTGTCGGCTGCAATGTTAGTTGTTAGAGATCGAAGCATGAATGGGGAAACTCTTCTAAGCAGTTTCTGATACTCTCCGTGCAGCCGACATTCTTTTCTTAAACTAACATGCAGCCGACGATGTTGTTGCATGGCTAGACAAATCGGGGGCTAAATTGGTGCGAGATTTACTTAGCTGTGGGTGGCTTTGGCGTGGGATCCGGTGGTGGGTTTTGGGGATATCTCGCGGGCGACTGGAGTTGTGAACGAGGCCTTCGGATCTATTCGGGATTGTGCTTAATCTAGTGGGCTTGCGGAGTTGTGTTTGCTGTGCAGCTGTGCTTGAGATTTGCATGTGTATTCTGGTAGCTAGTCTGCATAACACCGTCGTTTGATAGTCTAGGATTCACTGTATATCTATGACTAGCGCGGGCTCAGATGGTTTTGACTTATGGTTATCGTGATGAGCATAAAAAAGTTGCTTTTGTGTAATCTAGAATCTAGTGTTGATTGGTGCCAAAGTGTGTTTGCTTGTTCTTTGATCCTATTACGAACTCAGCACTGTAGTATCTGTCTCCGCACAAGCCTGACTTGCAGTAGCCAGCACTCCATATAGTTAAGAAAATATATCGAGCATTATTTAGCTCACATCTGTTATTTTGTTGCTTTTGGTTCTGCATTTTGTAAGAGCCCCATGAGACTGATCATGCAACTCAGTGTGGTTACAGTGTTGCAGCTTGTAGGTTCTCTTGATCAGAGATGACAAAATGCATGGGTTCAATGCCTGACGCACACCAACCTAATTGAATGTTGCAGTTATCAGCTGGTAACGATACAGCTACTCGTCTTCAGATATCTAATGTTCTGAAATATATTTTTGATATAGGGTCTGCCTGACCGAGATTTTCAGGAATTTTGGTTGAATTGTGCTGACTAGTAACTAGTGTGCTTTGTCTGGTTGCTCCCTTGCTCTGGTAGAGTTGTATATGTATGCTCCAATGCTCTATTTAGGATCCTAGTAGTCACCTTTTTGCTTATTTTGATCATATAACTTCTCTAATAGTCGATCAATAGGACATTTGCATTTTTGGTTCTGCATAGATGTACCATGAGCGAAACCAAAAATCGTTAGTGTGCAATATTTGTTAATTTGCCTCCTTAACTAATCGGTCACCGATACTTGCACAATGTGTAGACAAAAGTTGCACTCATCTTAACCTAAACTCGCATAATTGGAAATCTGCAACTTTAGTATAAACGAAACGCAACTTACTGTCTACTTTGCTTGTGATTTAGGATTGGGCGAAGGACGAAGTTGATGTAACGTGGCATTGATGGTTACTTTGTACTTGAACGTATATTCGATTTTGTTTTGTGGTCATCAGATAAATCTGTACCCTTCCTAGAAATCTAATGCATTTTGATCATCTTTTGTTAACTGCCTTCACAGTGCTCCGATGGTTCGAATGAATTCATTGGTGTATGCAACCTGCTTTGCTGATGCCACAAGGCAGTGACGGTTTCAGGAATTTTTTGTTGGGTGGTTTTTGTTGATATGTCAAATTTCTATAACATAAGAAACTTAATATACATATATAAAATTAAGTCAAAATACAATAATAGTATCTCATAACATCGCAAATTACTTAAAATCAGCATTTATGTTCAAATTTGTAAAAGTTACAACATAGATAAGTTAAATATTGTACATATATAAAAGATTACAGTATTATTTCTTATCTATTCTTCGAGTTTTCATAGACATGAAATTCTTTATAATATCTTCTTTGCTAACTTGAGAGAAGATATCCCGTTCAATAAATATGATCAAACAATCATTCAATAATTTGTCGCACATCTATTTCTCAACTTGCTCTTCACAAGACTCAATGCGGAAAATACTCTCTCACCACTTGCTGTTACAACAGGTAATATCAATACCAATTTGAGAAGTAAATAAACCAAATTATGAAGAACATGCTTGTTTGTTTCAACAAGCTTAATAGAGAGTTCGGCAAGAGTTTCTAGACCTTTAAACTTTTCATCATTTCTCATATTATCGATAAAATTCTCTAATTGCAATTGAAGTCTTATCAAATCCATGCTTGAAAATTCCTTTGGATAAAACGTGGCAAGCTTACGTACTTTTTGTGTATTATAAGAAGCAAATGAATTGAATGGATTTAATGCTGACATGTAAATTAGCAACTCCATATTAACCTCATCAAACCTACTGTTAAGCTCTTGGCTTATTTTGTCAACCATACCAATATACACTTCTCTTCTAAAATGATCATCATTTGTTTGGTCCGGATAAAACAGTGGAGATCTTCCATGAGGCACATATTTACTCTCTAAGGTAGGAACTTAAATACTATGTTTAGTGCAAAATGAAACAACAGTTCCTTCAAAGAATTCCTCACATCTATTGGATCTTAGTTTTTGCATTCTTTCTTTGGCCAAAGTTACAAGTAACATTGCATTAACAATATCTTAGTCTCTCTTTTGTAAAGACAAAGACAACTCATTTGTATATCCAAGAATGACAAGCATCAAATACGCACTGAAAACAAAATCAAATGATTCAAATGCTCTAACCACGGCATGTATTCTTGGCCAATCATCTCTTTACGTGTGATCTTTTTCAAGAGTTATAAGCACCTCATGAATTGTGGAGCACATACCAATAATATGCAATATTGTTTTAAAATGAGAACCCCATCTAGTATCACTGGGCCTAACTAATCCCATCTCTTGGTTTAATCCAATCCCACTTTCTATTTCATCTAAATCAAGTGCTTCCATAATCTTTTGAGCTCTAACATCTCGAAGCATGTCATGACGCTTATAGGAAGTACTAATAATATTCATGTGAATAAGGTTGGTTTGGACCTTTTAGAATATATGCACGCTGAACAACATCTTGTTCATTGACATCATAGCTTTCAATTGGGGGCCTTAATCCTGGATCAAATTGAAGGTGATTAACATCATACATTGGAGATGCTTCTTGTTCTTGATTTGTTGATTCAACAACTTCAGTTACAGGTGGCCTTTGAACTAACTCTTTTTCAATTTAAGCTTTTTCTTCAACAGGATCTGAAGAGGATGCCCTCTTCTTTGCCTTTGCTTCATGTTTTCGAAAGAGTGATGCAATATCTCCATTCCTTTTCATATCTCACTGCAATTTGCACCACAAATTAAAGAGACAAAGAAACAAATTCGCACTACAATCTCACCAAAGATAGGAAGTTAATTTTACCAATAATTGACGACCGATCAAAAGCTACATACCTACTTTATTCCTCCTCTCTCGCTCTCTCTGTTTATATATATGTACTGCAGTACTCAGGTAGAGAGAGAGATGGAGGGGATCCAGTACTCGGGAGACGGCGGCGACGGGCGGGAGTCGGCACAGCGACGCGTCGCCGGCCGCCGACGCTGCCGGCCTGCGCCTTGCGCCTGTGCGCCGATGACCTTGCCCAGCTGGGCGCCTGGGAGCCGGACGGGGATGAGTGGTGACGGGCGGGAGTCGGGACGGCGATGCGTCGCTGGCGGCTGGCGCTGTCGCCCCGCGCCTTGCTCCCTTCCTCCTTGGCGGCGGTGCGGTGCGCGACCGGCGGCCGACTAGCAGGCTGCGACAAGTGGTGGCGGCGGGCGGCGCGACGCCGATGTGCGATGCGGGAGTCAGGAGGCGGCGGCGCGCGACCGGCGGGCACGGGCGGCGCGGCTGCGGGAGTCGGGAGGCGGCGGCGCCGTTCTTGGTTCTGCTTCTTTGCTACTTCCCTTCCTTCCAAGACCTAATGGGCTACAATATTCGGCTGTTGAGTTAGTGGGCCGGTTTTTTGGGGGGTGGGGTACTTCTGGGCTAAATTCTAGGGTAGTCCAAGGCCCACCCGGACCACCCTCTAGAACCGCCACTGCCGCAAGGTATCACATACAAAAGATTAGTTGATGTATGCTGTAGCCTTTGCCAATCCGGATAGGATATATGACGTATTGCATTTCCTCTTGCAGTTCATCAGAGCTGTCGCTATCGTATGTCAAGCTAATTCAGCATTTACCAAGCTTTAAAGGGTATTTAGGTAAGTTGCCATATGACCAAGATGTGTAATAGCCTCCAATTTTGTAAGTTCCCACTTTATAGCCTTATAGTCTCTTATTGATCTGCAGCGGCATTCTCTGCTCTCATGCTTGCTGAAGAGAAGTTCCCATCATCAGCAAATTCACACATCCAGCTTCTTAAAATGCAATTATTGCATGAGTGCACCCTTCATCGGTAAAAAGTTGTTTTTGCACTTCTTTAGATTCTTTTAGTGGCTGTAGTCTGCATCCATAATCTAATATGTTATTATTTGGTGCAAAATTGCTCTGTTTAAAGAATACCTGAAAGTTGCGGAACAAATCTGTGATGAGTTTGCTGTTCTACCATCTTTTGTTAGACAAGTAGACATTGAGCTAAAGACAGAAGCTAGGTTAACCATAGCAAGACAAAGCGCGAAATTTCGGCGCGTAAGCTGGAAGATGAAGCGATTAGCGGATTGGAGAAGATGAGAGAATCTTTTCTCTTTCACCCCGCTTTTATAAAGCCTGTGTTGATAAGTGGGCTTGGGCCGGCTGATTCGGTATTGGGCCACAAGATATGAGTTTCTAAATGGCATGCTCTATAGAGCCGACTGCTGACTGTGTTAAAATCACAGTGCAGATACTATTTACAGAAACTGATTAAATAATCAGATATGCTTCATAAAAGCCTAAATTACTGGACATATATGTTTAGATATTTATATTATTTACCAAGTATTGAGGATACATCCTTATAAGGATCAATGCTCTCCATTAAAATTGGGGATACAGGTATCTCTCAAGTACACCTGACCACACATTGAGTTAAGATTCAAGAAGTGGTACTCGGCTTACATGCTTAGCCACCAATTGCCATGAGCAAAAATTATACCAGCTGACATGATGCTAAATGATCTATATACCATGTAGTATACTACTCGGGGAAGACTACAAGGTTAAAGATCTTTGACTTTATGTTTAATTGTTTCACAATTAAGCACAAAGTCAGGGGCTACACCTAATAGGTACGCCTATTCGACGCATACTATTCATAATTTTCTATAAAGCCCTTCATAGCCTCGTTGCTAGCTGATATGAAACAGGACTCGGGAGAAGAAGCACTCGGACAAAGAGTACTCAGGAGTAATGCACTCAGGAATTCTTCATCGTGGAGGATGAGCACTCGGCATCAGCTGTGACTTAACTATAAATGTCTCAGGTGCTGCTGTTAAGGCTATGGGCCCCAAGTATCTCATGAGAAACATTTGGGCCACTCGGATAGAGCATAGGCCTAGCCTTGTAATTAGGGATACAATAGTACTCAGCATATATAATCTTGTACGATAAGGAAAGGGTGTAGTCCTAGTCGGACACATTGTATTCCTAGAAGGAAATCTCTTGGTCGGAGTCCGACTGGGATTCCTACTCTGTAACCCTGTCCCCCGGTATATAAGGGGAGGCAGGGTGCCCCCTGAGGGCAGAAGAGCGCAAATCTCACCAGAGAAACCTTAAAGGCAATACACCATAACTGGATGTAGGGTATTACCTTAACTCGAGGGTCTAAATTGTTTTGTGTTCCTTTGCAATCTATCAAATTTAGGTCTCACGAGTAGCCCCATATTATTATTGTCAATACAAAACATCGACACTTAGAAACTTATGAGTATTGACAAATACTAATATGACATCTCTATATAAGTATATATTGAGGATTGACAATGTGTAAAATATGTTATATTAGTTATTCAAAACCATAAGTTTAAGCTTACAAATACATAAAACCATTGTCTAAAACCATTTTTAGGGAAATATGAACAATATTGTAAAGTTTGGTGGTTGTATACTCGGTTTAAAAGTTCAGACAACAACCGACGTTCATCCAAAGTTTAATAACGGGTATAAAAACTTTTTCCTTTTTACGAATATGACTTATATCCTTGACTGTCTGAACAAACAACAATTGTCTGATTAAGGAGAGAAGGATCAGACTGACGGAGAGATGTCAAGGAAGGGGAAAATGCAACTTTACATGATGGGGACCAAAATGAAGTAGAAATCGAATCATTCACCTTATTGGGTATGTTGGATCAAGCACACAATGATGCACGCCCGTGTAAAAGAATGGCAGAGAGATGGTTAAGAACATCACATAGAAAAATTTCTATAACTCAAAGAATTACAAAGCAATGGTTAAGAGCATCATATAAAAAGAAGATCCATGATTCAGAAGCAGACATGTGCCAACCTTAACTGAAACGATGGATCCTACTGCATCCTTGCATGGCCAGGGCCGTTCGAAAGTGCGGTTGGCTACTACTTATTCGTGGCACATAAAAGAGATAAGACATTAGCACATACTTAATTAAATATTAATTATTATAAATTTAAAAAATAAATTTATTTGATTTTTAAGAGTTACGAAATACACCGTTTAGCAGTGGAAAAACATGCTCAGGTAGACTGAGAGAGTAGCTTAACCTACAAGCCCTACTGCAAGCAGCCTAAACTTGGCCACCTGACTACTGCACTGACATGGAGATTGAAGCAGCCCAACCCGGCAATATCGGCCGAAGTCCAATGAGCCTAGCCGAAGGCACTTCTGGCGAACTCCCCTTGGCCACCGCTACCTCCATCCTGTTCATAGATGATCTCCGTCTCTTTCACCGAGCAACCAGCCATTAATGGCGCCGTCTTCAGGTAATTCTGTAAAAACTGTATCAATTATGATGACTCGCCGGTGCATGTAACCAAACGGCGCACGATCAACCCGGAGACATTTAGTTGTTCCTGCGAAGAAAAAAACAGATATTAGTCGTCGTCCATGCGAAGTAGCTTGCGTGCATATGAACAAATCGTAGTGTATGCGCACAAACGTTGCTAAATGGAATTGATTTGGTTAAATCCATGTTTTGCTTCGGAATTCTTAGTAAAATGATGCTTTCTTCTACTCACAAAGACGGTGTTCTAAAATTAAAGCATTTATCTGAAGTCCTTAAATTCTGACAGTCCAAATTTTTAATGGTTATATTTTTTTTTTGCATGATACGCCTAAAAGAGTCAATCTGAGGGAAAAGATACCATACATTTCTCCCACTGATTCTAGTGATGCCTTCCACTCCCAAGATTCCAAAGCTCTCTACCATTTCTCGCCGAGCAGTGTTCTATCTGATACAGACCCTGACCCACATCTCTATGTTGTTATACAATATATATGAATAAGTGCAAGTGTGTACAATAAAGAGGCGAGATGTAAGAAGCGAGCATAAGTATGTTTTTTTTAGAAAATCTACTCTACTGAGTTTGTCCCGCTTCAAGAATTTACCATCGATTTTATCTCTTTTTATAATATGACATTAAGTTCATCAATTGCATCTATAATATACCATTGGATCAGCTAATTTTTTAAAAATACTCAAAGTACCCTTATATACATATAATGGTTGACAATTAATTGAACCCAATAGAAGTTTCAAAAAATTATGAACTTTTTTTTTGTCACTCCTTGCATTACATGAAAGTTTATTATATCTTCCAACATTTTTTTTATTTTCTTATGTATTTGAAAAGTTATTTTTGTATGGTATATGAGAGAGGAATTACTTACACTAAAGATAATAGCACAAAAATATTTTGTGTAGCATATGAAAGATAATTTACATTAAAAACAACAACACAAAAAATATTCTATGTAGCATATAACATGTAAATTATATTTTAGAAAAAACAGTAATACAAAAATCTTGAAATTTATGCACAAACTTCTTGTGTAAGGAGGCTAAATTTTTTTTTCACAATTTTTGAAAAAAAAATTCTAATATGATAAATTAATTGTTAACCTTGTATGTTCGTAAGGGTATTTTGGATATTTTTTAAAAAATATTCGGTCCAACGGCATATTGTAGAACAATTAATAAGCTTATTGGCATATTATAGAAATGTGCAAAATCAATGGCAATTTATTGAACCGAGATAAACTCAGTGGCATAGAGTAGATTTTCTTTTTTAAAGATAAATAAAGCATTTATTGAAAATTTGAAACAAGACAATTACATCAAGGCAATCCAATTATGTTGAGATCATTTTCAGCCTCTACGTAACTTAGATGCACAAGACACTTAAAGCCATGTATATATATGGTGTTGAAGCAAGTTAGGCGGGTGCCAGAGACAGCTGTTTATAAGAGGAGACAAGTAGAAAGCGGTATACAAAACGGGATGAATGGTAGCCATCCAAATTAGGTGTTAAATTGTTAAAATGAAAAAAAAAATCGTGGAGGCCCAGTGTGTCTCACGACTTGGGTCCATTTAGAGGCCCTCTAGTGTGCAAAACGGAATGATTAGTACTCTATTTCTTGTTGCTGATTGACGGGAGTCGGGAGAGTATACACATGCATATATAACTAGCCAGTAGAGTCTGCGTTCGCGTGACTTTGATCTTTCCGTTTGAATCAATCAACTACCTCCGGATTTTAATAAATAATACCAATAATTTTTATCATAACGTTTAACTATTTGTGTTATTAAAAAATTAATGTAAATATAAAAAATATAAGTCACCCTTAAAGTTTCCTTAATAATAAACCAGATCATAATAAAATAAATCATACTTACTTAATTTTTTTAATAAGATGAATGATCAAACATTATATTAAAAGTTAACGGTATTATTTATTAAAATTCGGACAGAGTATATGAGAAATGCGAATAGCCATATAAGAGGAGCACATTAGGGACAAATAGAGGATAATATAAATAATTGGATAAAAATAAGCTGTCAAATAGAGTAAATTTACTATACTGTGGTAGGTTTTGATGTTTTCATATGCCCTCTTTTTCACATGAATTTTAAGTGTGGATCTTACATGTAGTTTTCTCTTCTACATCTTTTTTAAGATAAAGAGAGCTGTATTGATCTTAGACAATTATATCAAGATAATACAAATACTCTAAGACCACTTCTAGCCTTTGAATAACTAGGATGCATATAACCTATAATTGTTAAAAAAAAAGAAAAAAGAATGACTAACAACAAATACTATGTAATAGCAAACTACACCCACAATTGATCTTTATTCTCAAAATTCCACCGAAGCAAAACTTAGACTAAGAAAAAGGCTCTCTTGAAACAACGCCTCCAAAAAAGAAAGGACACACATACACGCCGCCATTTCCATGATCCAATCATTAAAGACCAGCCAATAGGTTTTCACCCAGAGAGATAAACTTTGGCTCCAGACAATGCCTTCAACAAGAAAACGAAATACTATTGTCAGGTACAATCAGCTAAGGCTAAACCTAGGGATTTAATCCCGGAGTCGAAGAACTGGTACTCAAAGAGCGCCACCTGATCAAAGTCCCTAGTTGTAATGCTCCCTCATTCCAAGCAGGAGTCTGCATCCCTCCCAGTCTTTGCCCAAATGTAATCGGTCATAAACACCACAGCTACAACACACTTTAGATATACTACCCAACAATGATTATGACATGAATAAGGCAATAGCCACACGTCCACAATCCGTAGGGTCCATCTGAAGAGCGGCTAAGCTGTTGACGTAAATGATACCGAGAATCAAAGCCAAGATGACTCTAGTATGTAGGTTAGAATGAAAATCCCTGAATAAAAATAATGATACCGTCATGAGGAGTAGTTGCTAGTCTTCGGCGGCCAGATCTCAAGGGAGAAGGAAATGTCGTCACACTATCAACGCTGCCGCCATAGCCACTTCGGCGCCGGTAGCTACCGGTCCATCTTGTCGCAGCCATAGCTAGCCGCGTCAAAAGCATGTAGCCGAAGCCTGCCTCCGCCTGAAGGACAGTCTGAGATCTAGCTTCAACACCACGTGCACTACTCCATCCTAGCCGGCACAGGTACGAGAGTGGAGCTTGCATGTTTGTCGTCATTCCAACCACACCGTCTCAGTCGTTGACGTTGGCCCCCCTTCTCCTGCATCAAGATGCAGCAACCACCGCCAAATCTGGCCACAAAGGACCCAGATCCAACGAGGTTGCCGTCAGCCCGATGGATCGCACGGAGGAGAAATAGTAGGTGCAAGAGAAATGAGCTCAAGCAGACGACGTGGGGGTAGCTAGCCTGACACGACGGTCGCTGCCGACGATCCAGTCCACTAGATCCCACTAGAGCCCTTACGCCGCCATCACTGCCGCAAAACACCGCCGCCGAACGCGGCTTTTGTTAAAGAGCTCCACCGGCGCGAAGGGCGACGCAGCCACAAGGACGAGAGACCCTGGCGCCGTCTTCGTTATGGGCCGCCGGTTTCCAGCTCTCCACTCCGACGGCGGTGAGGATGGAGGAGATGTGACGGTGGGGTTAGGGTTTTCTGTTTTCGCAAGAGGGTTATCATAAGTTGATCTGTTCAGGAATATCCTGTGGCCAACAGGCAACAGCAATGGCTCCTCCCCATCTACACCTACTAACTATTTCCATGGTCTCTCATGAAGTCTCTAGATCCTTCTCTGTTTGTTGAATAGGATTGCTATATCTTCAATCCGATGGCTGATCTTTCTTCTCTTTATTTACTTGCTTACGTGGCTCAATGAGAAGGCTTAAAAACATTCTGCTTTCACTACTTTCGAAGTTGGAGGTCGTCCTGCATGCATTCATCTAGGGCGATATAACATAGATAGTCTAGGGCCCCTGCAGGGCTGCAAACATGAGATAATCTCAAGCCATGCCGAAATTAAACGGTTGTGCATTCTCCCATGAAGTTGAGAAGAAAATGTATTCAACTACTAAGTACTAATGTAACTAACTACAATGTACTATCCCACTATGCAAGTAGATCAGTATCCCTCATCTGCTCTATGGAAAAACAGCAACCGACTAGCAGTTGTTCACAAGCCAGCGGTACAACTGTGAACTTGCCAGCTGCTCCAGCATTCCTTTGCAAATTGTATTTGGGGCACTGTGCTTGCACAATTTCACCTCCCTATGTGACACATCCGTTCTAACCGTGCTATAATGTCCAATACCGTAGTTTTTACTGATACCTGCCTCTGCCTTCATTGCCTCTGGTATAGTTGGATGTGCTCGTGTATTTTTACATTAGTAGGAACCGACCAGGAAAATACCTTTCTCATATATATGTTCTCCCTGACGCCTTCCACTCCTAAAGGCCAACTGAACCATTTCTTACATAATTACACCCAAGAACTACATTGTTGTTCTGTCAGCGAACAACATCGCCATATATCGGTTATCACTTATCAGACAAGGTATTGTTGCATCAGACTCAAGTTACTGGTGGACAGTGGGTGCATATCGTGTACAATCAACGGAGGAGCACAAAGGAGGCAATGCATATATAGAGGAAGACGGTTGGCTAGCTAAGTGTATCTATACTAGACTATACGTTCGTGTGGGCTAACTCGGTGAAGTGCTTCGCTCCAGTGAATCTACCCTATAATTCATCATTATATTCCTTCTTGTTTGATTGTAGCAAAGAGACCTATCACGGAGAGTTCCTTCAGTTGAAAGACTCTCCGGTTCCACTTTCTCCAAATCTCTCAAACCACTATGAGAGTTAGGTGGTGTTTAATATAGCTTCTTCATCTGACTTATAACCCATACGCAAAACGAGAAATATCATTAGCACATAGTATTTGATATAGCTTTTTCACCTAACTTATAACCCACACACAAAACGAAAAATATCATTAGCACATGATTAATTAAATATTAACTACTAAAAATTTAAAAAATGGATCTATTTGATTTTTAAGATACTTTTATATATAATTTTTTTAAAAAAACACATCTTTTGCGTTTTAGAAAATGTGCTAACGAAAACCGAGATATAAATTAGAAGCTAGAAGCATATTCAGACATATTCAGACAGGGTATTAGCATGCGCACTGCCCTTTTGGGTGTTTCAAGGCTGTTGGTCAGCATTTCCCACCACTCAGTGCACTATGGTACTTGTCTTCCATTCGGCATGGTCAAGTTAAATCTTCAATCAACTACTTCACATGCATAAAAAAGTTAGTAAAATTATCGCACAAATTAAACAAAGATTAACTAGTATATTGGTGCCTTGCTCCGTTTTTTGATCATCTTACTATAAAAAACGTACATGGAAAAAAAAGATTATTTTCTCTTTTTTGGCTTCGTGTTAATGTGCTTCTTTAGGAAATCATGAATTGATGCCCTTCAACACAGTTATTTACGCCATCCAAAATCATCACTATTTTTATCCAAAAGCTGCCAAAGCGAAGTCTCTGATGAGATTTTGAAACATATGAGATTCATAGTTTTCCACATGATGGTTGCAGTTTAATATGTGGTGTGGTGACACCCAATTATGCAGCAGTAGACAACGATTTTGATCCAGGTAACTTTCTCAAATTCTCGAGATGCCTTCCACTCCTAACAGGCCAATGCAAAACTCAACCATTTCTTACCCAGCAGTACTCAACCACTGCAGTGCATTGTTGTCCTATCAGTGAACAACATTTTCTTCTCTCAGTTTGATGAATCAGGTTCAGGGGAGGCGCAGGAAAGAACCATGTATGTTAGTTGTCAGAGATTGAAGAAGAGTTTTAGCAGTGTAAGGGTGTGTTCAGAGAAAAAAAAATAGAAGAAAAAACTTCTCGTTTTACATGAACACGTTTTTCGAACTTTTAAACGGTACATTTTTTAAAAATTTTTTATATAAAAATTGCTTTAAAAATCATATTAATCTATTTTTTAAATTTAAAAAAAATTAATACTTAACTAATCAAACGCTAATAACTTATCTTATTTTACGTGATTATCTTTCTCTTTTACTCTACTCTGCTCTCACCTTCAAACTATACTGCAGAGTTGGTAGGAGGTGATGGAAGTTTCAGAAAGAACAGAAAAGGAAATTAATCTGCTGACGCGGCGAACACGCACGGCGCAGGCTGGGCCATTAGCCACACGAGCATGCCTCCTGCGCGCAGGTATCATCGCGACTACACTGCCACTCTATCAGTGCCATAGGTTTGTCTCTTCTTCAACTCCGGTGAACGGCGGCGGCGGTAGGTACGGCGTCTGCCGGACGGAAAAGTAGGTTTGGGATTGTCAGGTGGGGTGGACAGCCATGAAGAGGTGAACATCGTCGCGCCGCCGCTAGCGAGAAAACTGGAGATCGAGAACCCAACGGATTATCGATGGAAGATAGGACTGTCTACTAGTTAAAGGTTTAAAAAAATAAATCTATCAAATGATTTTTTATATGAAAGATAAATATACAAACGGTTAGATATAGTCATATATATTGATAACTAAGTTGTATAAATTTATAAGTAAAGTTGTATAAATCGATAATAGAGCTCGCTTCCTTATTTCGAATTTTAAAGTTCTATCTAACGGCTAGCGTTGTTATTAGACAGAAAAAAAAAATTAAATGTTTAATTAATAGTAAATTTATGTGGAAGATAACGATATTAAACTTTTGATAAAAGATATGCGGTCGCAGATTTTATATTATAGCTGCCATTAGCGGGGATCTCCAATCTTGCAAATTTATATGCATCCGCATTCCAAATTTCACTGTCCGAGCATGCAAGAAACCAAAGATTGATGACCTACTTCAAAAGCACACGTATTGAAGGACCCTGTCAAGAAACTCGTGTGGTTAAGGTAATACTTCCACTTCATGGGATGTTCTTGCATGCCAGTCCCATATCGTCTGCTAGCATCAGCTCCGTGCATCGCCTAAGCGCTCGCAGGCCATAATCCGCCACTGCCAACAGGAGTCGATCAAGCATTGCACTCGCGTCGCGCGACTGCAACCCGCGCGCGGAGAGATCACGGCGAACGAGTGTGAGCAAGCAAAACACACCCAGATCTTCTGACGGAGCATCCATGCACTTGATCCTGCAAAATGTGATGTTAGCATGCTAGATCTTCAGTTGGAATAGTTTACAGCGATGCACACAAACTAGCCGTATCGTTGTGTAGAATTGCTATAAACTAGTGTATCGAATTGGCTCGGAATTTTTTAAAAAAAGATATTTAATTAATTACTCTCGCTTTTACTTATCAGAGATTAACCCTCACGAGTTAGTTTGTAGGCTAATTCTACTTTTTCTTATGGTGTCATGTTTCCAAAATAGAAATGCATGTTTCCAAAAAAAAAAAATCCCCTCGTAAAAACATCCCTACAAATTCACATTCTAAGTACCTTTTAGCTAAAAAGTGTCTAACAACAACGTAACATTCTATCAAATTTGATATGACGGCTAAGTTTTTTATGGTGTATGGTAGGGCCTATCTTCAGAGTAAGAAGGATCACACTCCTTTCTGTTCTGATTTCTCCCAATGCCTTCCACTCCCGCGAAGCCAAAATCTCAACAATTTTTTTACCAACTGTACTCAAGCAATGCATTGTTCTATTTGCAAACAACTTTGTCATCTCTCTTTCTTCGGACTAGATATTGTTATATCATACTAGGGTAACACTGTAGGAATGTATACCGTTCCCATAGGATTAGCACACATATTTATATAGGGGATTTTTGAAAAAAAATGTATATATAGGGGAAGCTGATTGGCCACGTACAGGCACATGCCTCTGTTCAGAGAGGTGGACTAGGCAGGGCTGGTATGGAAGTAAGGCAGCTATGGAATGTGAGGAAAGGGGAAGAAAGTTCCCTCGTTTTCTGTGAGTACGTTTTTCGAACTGTAATTGTTAAACGGTGTATTTTTTATAAAAATTTTCTATATAAAAGTAGAGAGTGTTTGAAGGTGAGGAAAAAGGAGGAAGAAGAATATCACGTAAAATGAGATGAGCCATTAGCATATGATTAATTGAGTTTTAATTATTACAAACTTAAAAAATAGATTTATTTGATTTTTTAAGTAACTTTTATATAGAAATATTTTTTTAAAAATACACCGTTTAGCAGTTTAGAAAGCGTGCTAAAAAAGAGGGGGTTTTCCTTTCCCCTCACCTTTCAACAGAGCCTAAGGATGAGTTTAAAAGTGAGCGAAGAGAAAAAAAAAGAAGATCACGCAAAATAAGATGAGCTATTATCAGATGATTAATTGAATATTAGCTGTTTTAAATTTGAAAAATAAATTTATATGATTTTTTGAAGCAACTTCTTTATAATTTTTTTTGCAAAAAAACGCACCTTTTAGTAGTTCGGAAAACGTGCTCATAAAAAAGAGTAGAGTTTTTATCCTAACCATCAGTCTCGAACGCACCCTAAAAGAGGTACTACAACTGCACAGTCATAATATTTATATGTTAAGTAACTTTATGGTGCTCAATCGTTGATATACGAATTTCACTGTCAATAGAAAAAATATTCTACTGTTAATAGTTAAGATGATAGAATAAATTTAATTTATTAGATTAAAAAATATAAACGGTTTATATTAATTCTACCACTAATATAAAGCACTGTAAAACACCTCTTACATGTTATGTTCATTCGGCCAAAAAGCCCCTTTCATACTACAACTGCACGGTCTTGATACTACAATACAGTAGTTCGCTGTTGGTACCCTGTCTCTTCTGGATCGTCTCTTCTGAGTTCTATTTTGCTTTGATTTTGTCTGTTATATGAGTTGGTCAGATCCAGTGAACGAAACATGTACACAAATTTGATAAGGAGAGAATGCATGGCGGTTTCGATCATAATTCGTAAGGCTTCATAAACCAACGGAGAGGAAACATCTCCCTCAATAAACCATATCAATAAATCCGTATATATTGTCGCTATCTAAGAAGTATATGAACAAAGAACTTCGACTTAAGGTTGGAGGTCGAGAGCCAATTAAAAGACTAAATAAAATATACTAGATCACAAATAATGGTAAAGAGAAAAATAAGGTGTAAACTGAAAATGTTTTGGAACCCTAGTAACCGTACGAAAGTATCATTTTGCGCCTGATTTGATGGAGGTTGTCCGTTCTTTAGTTTGATTCCTCAAGGTCATGTGACCAATTCTGAGTTATCCTGGACTGTTCGTCTCTTTTACGTGGCACATGTATTAGTGGCAAGTCCAATACCATAATCTTAATTGGTAACTGCCCTGGTCTCAGTTGTATCGTGTATAGCTGTATGTGATAATGCAGTTCTTCACTAGTAGAGACCCACTAGGAATGTATCCTTCTCAGATGTTCTCCCTGACGCCTTCCAATCCTAGAGGACAAAAATTGAACCATTTCATACTGGATTGCACTCAAGCACCTGCACTGCTGTTTATTTGTTCTATCAGTGAACAATGCGTGCGTCAGCTCAAGTTGTCAAATCAACAGAGGAGCACGCAGGAGGCAATGTATTTATACAAGAACTGAGAACTGATGAAGACGTCCGGTTGGCTGGCCAAAACCACGTTAAGATCGAAGACAGTTAAAGCAGAGTTGGTATATGATATGGAGTTGGCATTGAGCGTGGCTAGGTTGCCGGTGTCAGTGCAGTGGTTTCCTAAAGCGTATTCATGTGAGATATTTGGCTATTTGCAAGGTTGTCGCCGAGCTGGTTGACTGGGAAGTTTGATTCTGCGAGCTTATGAATTTGGGTTTGGCCGGTCTGAGTTGTTCCAGCAGATGCTAAACTTACGTGCTTATCTGTGAGGTTGGTTTCAGATTAAGTAAAATGAACTATTACCGAGTGCTAGTAATCCCGTTCCTTCCATGGGCGAGGTGTCGTCGCTGCACGCCACCGGGTCCAGAGCCTGTGGAGTCTAGCCGCCGCCGCATCTGCAGGTCGAATTGACGCCGGTGCCCACCGCTGCCGCATCTCGTAGTCGCATTGACGCCGCCACAGCCGCAGCGCCATCCCCAGGTTGCATTCATGCCGCCACTGCATCTCAGTCGCATTGATGCCGCCGCTGCCCAAGCGCCTCGTCTCTCATCACGTTGACGTCATCGCCGCTCATCACGATTCGCCGCATCTCCTCGGCATCCTCCGCCACCGTGAAACACCAGGCGTGTTGGAAGCTAATTTGCATGCATAAAACCTCGTCTCTCATAGAAGTGAGGATCATGGTTTTGATTTCTACAATAAGTATGCCAAAGAGACAGGATTTAATGTAAGGAAGGATTACAGCAGGCGCGATCCTTCAAATGGAATGATAATCCATCGGCGATTCACATGCTCAAGGTAAGGATTTAGAAACGAGGTCTATATGGATAATTCTGACAGAACTAGGGAGACACGAGCACTAACTCGTTGTGGATGCAATGCTCACTTCGAGATTAAACTTGATATCATTGAAGAAAGGAATGCAGGGAATGAAGCACTCAATTCAGCCAATGATGGAACGAATATAATCAACGAAGAAATGACTGAAAATGACTTGGCGATTTCTTGCGGTTATACTTCCTTTAAAATATTATATATCCATCTAGACTATTCTGTACTCAGTAATCTAATTTTTCAAAATCTAGGAGAAGCCAATTTCGTGCGAAGAGGTTATTGGCGATGGAACTGAGGAGGCTCCTTTCATAATCACCGACAATAAAGCTGGCATAGGAACTTCAAATGAGACAACCAATAATTCTATTAGAGGTATTTTATAATATTTTTACTATTAGTAAAATTAATCTAATCCGTTCATATTTTCTAATCTAATAGATTGGATTTATTTTTACTATCACCTTAATTACTGGTAGTAAAATAATTTTTCTACTGGTAGCAGAATTCATATGTCCACGGTCGAGATCACTTCTACTAATAAAAATTGATAGTAGAATACTAACAGTAAAAAGCATCCAGAGTTACTCATTCTGTTAATGCTGAAGAAAAGAAAACCATTGCACAGAAGATTTGAGGTGGGTTTGGAAGGACATTGAAGAAAGACATGAACCTCAAAACAATTTCATATTTTACAAGCAGACCAAGAAAACATTGAAGGACAAAAATCAATCATCAAGTAATGAAACAAGCAGCAATGGTTTGACTTTGAAAGATGAATTAACCATCAATTACATCCTCAAGTCCAAGAAAAAATAAGTTTCTTACAAGTATTCCAGACATAGAGTTATCTTATGATCTTTTACATTTTAGCTTTTTTAAAAAACTTATTTTACAAATAGACTACTGAAAAAACTTATTTTAGAAATGGATTCTTTTCTCGGCGCCAAGGTTATTGACGTCGAGTTCCAACATCTCAATGCCAACGATACTGGCGTCGGTACCCTTACCTCTATGGCAACAGAGCCACACTGGCTGCTAACGTGAAAGGAGTCGATTGACGTTAAGAAGCTATTTGTAAATAGCTTATTTTATAAATAGAAAGATGTTAGAAAAGAGACTAGCAAAGTTGGTAGGAAGCAAAGGAGACACTGCACCTGCATGTTCTTGGCATATGTATATGCATCTGTGCTGATCGTTACAGGCTGGCAACTACCTGCATTTCATCTAATCATCTGATCCCTGTGACTTGTGCAGCCGTGCTTTCCAACAACATTGTATTTGGTTATGGATACCTCTCTTTTGGAGAATCGTGTGTCTATTTGCTTGTGTGGTTTTAATATGCTATTATTAAGAATATAAGTATTTTTAATTATAAATCTGGATATATAAAGATACTTATATTGTTGAATTTTTTAAGTAGACCAGCCTACCTTTATTCAAAAGGCGAAGTTGTACAGAGTTTCAGCAATATGGTGCTTAGAACACTACAGAACCACTGGTCATGAGGCTGCAGGATCTAACGCAGCAGCCATATCGTCAGCTGTGATGTTACAGGTTCCGGGCTAAACAACTACGTGTCCGGCTACAGACGCGCTATCATGCTACATAGCCCTTGCGTGCAGTTCTCTCCCGCAGACCATTCTTCTGCTAACGCGCGCGCCAGCCAAACCAGCCACTCGCCAGGCACGATATGGAGGCGGCTGATGCATACTTGCTAGGATCATCGACGCACAGGCCGGTGCAGTTAAGCTAAGTCCATGGTAGCATTTTCCAGATGTGCTGCTGTTGTTTCTGGAAGCAAAAGGCCTTACTGAATCTTCGTTGAGCAAGAAAGTCTCTATTCTATGAGGAAGATTCATACATTTGTGGCAGAACTTCTCCTTGCTCCTTCCATTCCCAACATATGCCAAACTACAAGCTCTCTATCCATCGATCGTTTTCTTGACGAAGCATTGGATTTTTGTATTAGTGCAATGTATTGATGGATTGGTACGAGCGTGCACGTTCCACTAAGGTTGTATATATAGAGACCGAAGCCGGCTAAAGTTTGATGCCGTTAGAGAAATTGGGCATGCTTGGTAGGAAATAACTTCATCGATGCATTATCACGGAGGATCTGGCAGCCAAAGTTGTTACAATTCCGATACATATCATAGTATCTTATAATACTACGATTCTATTAAGCTGAAACGATATTGATCATCCTAATTTTTATATTATTCCGATCCTATTATTTATTTCTATACGATCCTACCGGATAAAACATAATATCCGGATCCTACGATCCTAAAAAATATTATTTAAAATAAGGTGGATTAAAAATAATATAAATGAGTTCACTCAAATTTACAAAATATCAATTAAATTTATCAAAATCAATATTATAGGCTTTAGTTTATACAACATATTGTAAATGGTATAGAAAAATATGTATTTTTAAAAATTTAATAGTATCTCGATCCTACAATAGAATCCTAATCCTATAATACTATCAGGTAAAATTGGTTAACTTGCTAGCAGCAGTGCATGAATGACCCACCTCGCACGGCTATGGAGAACTGCGTGGAGTGCGGAGGAGCGTGGTTGGCCGCGTGGTGTGCTGCACCTCCGTGCGTGCAAAGACAAAGGCACTGTTTAGAGAAGATTAAGATTCTAATAAATAGTTGGTGAGAAACCAGTTAGTAACAATATAAAAAAGTTAGTGTTTTTAGTTTCTGGCGTCTAAGTTTATTTTTTGACTTCTATAACTATAATTATATATTTTTAAAATCTGGATGAGAAAACTTAACTGTTTTAGAAGAAGTTATAGCTACTAAAAACTCCTTCGTGAACACAAGAACTAAACCTATTAAAGCGATGAATGGTAGAAAAAACCAAACAACCAAATCTTTTAGAAAAATAAAAAAACCCTAAAACTTGATGGCTAACCTTTCGATCACGGCCTGATCATCCTCCTATCGCTGGTCCGACCGCGCGTGAATTAAAAAGACACAGCTTGACAAACTATTAAATTAGATTAACTTTATTACATCAAGATGGGTTTATAAAGTACATACAAAGCACTTATCTCTTCTAAAACTAAACCTTAACCTTTTTCTTTCAAAGTTGATGCTAGTAAAGACTCAATCCCTCATCTATTTATACTTAAAAACTTCTGCACAAATTAGAAGTAGAATTACTAATTCTATTAGTACTAAATCCCTCGTATTCCAAATCTAATTCAATTTACCAAAATTAAATTTATCTTTCTTCTAAATCACAGTCACGGATGCCATAGAAAATCTAGTCGAATTCCCTCACGTGCCAACATGACATCGACGTGTGTCCCTACCTTACCGCGCTTGAGGGCTCGATGCCGCTCCTGCTGCTGCAACCCACGTGGTCCAACAGCTGCTGCTCACTCCTTGGACCGGCCGAAGCTAGCCCACCTGCACACATGCTTCTAGCCTTGCATCGCTGCACTGCAGGACGTACGCTTGCAGCTACAGTATCTAAAATACTGTAGCAACCTTCTCTTCCAATTTTTCTCGTTTAATTATCTGAATTTCTTCATAATTTTTCTAGTGCTTGCACACATAATTTATAAAGCCTGTTATGAAGATATTCTCACACGGTATCTATTGATCATGTGCTACCTTATATCCAATCTTATCACCTAGTATCTTTGACCATTCTAGATCTTAATTTCTTTCTGAGTTTTGTCCCAATTTCATCGTTAACAGATGTTGATTTCAAGACAAACTGACTTTAGTCCAACACTAAACATTGTCATATGGCATCTCGATTGTGCTAGACCTCGGCTTCTTCCTAAACGTAATCCCTATCCTCACTATTGACCAAGATTGATCTTAAGTCGTTTGTACATAAATAAACAAAACAGCCGTTTTTAAACATAAATATCACAACCTGACTCATATTAGTCACATGTACTCACACTATCATTCACATATATTTTAAAACCAAATTATATTAAATAATTTTTTTACAAAGCCAATTATTTATTATAAAATATTAATTATGATATTAATTTTACACTTGTAAACAGGGCCAAAGCCTCGTGCTGTCGTGCGCTATCTGGCTGGGTCCCGAGAGCTCAGAGCTGGGCTTGTGTCGCGGTGGCCAACTTGGCCGGAAGCGGGAGAAGTTGTGAGCCGCCGCCGGCCTGCTGCCACCATAGCGCTTGCAATCCAATATCCATCCTCTACGAATCGGCCTTAGCCCATGGGCGAAGCGGTGGAGGTCGCGGCGCGGATCGGAGGAGTTGCGCTCTGGCTTCTGTAGCGAAGAGCCGATCAAGGCAATTCATCCGAGTTTCTTCATCTTTCACGACCTACCGTATTCTACTGCGATCATGCACGATGGACTTATATTCTCTGCCGTATGGTAGGTGCTGTTATTGATACTGACATGTAGACCTCATGTTCTATAGAATTCACATGTTACTATCAGTAACGACACCTGCCGTATGACAAACGATACCAATCAATTAGTATACGTTTGAATGGTACTTTAATGTCTGAACCAGCATATATTAAACCTTCTGTTTTTTAAATAAATGGTCAATCACCCATTCACCCAGTCCCATTGTTTCATAACGAACAAAACAGAGTTCGACAAGAGTGGTTTCAGCGCGTTCTGTCAAGGATGTTCGGCGGTGGTAGCAGAGGCATTGGAACCTTGGGCATGTTCGGTCCCATGCAATCTGAAAGTTCGTATCGTTCACATCCATTCTTTCCCGCATGGAAATCGGAGATAGGCCATGCCTAATGATCATCATTTGCTGCAGCTCCTTTCTACGGATTTCCTGTAAAATTTTAATTTGTTCCAATGAAAGAAAAATATCATCATTCCTAACCTCCCAAAACGACCACATAAATGTACAGGTAATTATAAATGTCGATGGATTGGTACCAATCACAATATTTATATATATATGGTATATTTATATATGTAAGGTAAAACTGATATATAAGAATATAAATGAAGGTGTAACGAGAAACAAGAGACATAGATTTTTATATATATTCTACCTCCATCATAGGTAATAGTCGAATTCTTGTTTGGCCGAAGGCCGATATTGCCCTTATATCAAGTAACCCATGTAAGTGCATGGGCATGCATCTTAGGGTATGTTTCAGAAGGTTATATAAGGGTGGAATATCAAATCGAATGGCACCTGCCATGCTTTAAAAGTATGATTTATCCCTATAAGAAATTATCTATAATCTAATTCATCATCTAAAAAGTAGACTTAGTATGTTTAAGAAACAGGTATAACAAGTTGTGTAAATTAAAAGTAAGGTGTTTTATTTATTAAAAGATGGATTGGATGGGACATGAGGCTATGCATGGGCTTGTATAGTCCATTTCTCGATTGCGTAGTGTTAAGAGACAACCCATCTGGAAATATTTCATGCAGTGTGCAAGGCTCCACGCAGCCCAACATGAACATGATCGGATGGCTAAATATAACCACTCATGCATCATTATTTTTTAACGTGGTGTATTATGATTGCCTCTATGATCTAAATATTTTTCTAGATAATTTATAACTAAATATTTGGAATTATGTAATCGAAATCGACCGTTCTGTTTTTTTAGCTAGCTTGTACTTGTCATGAATTGAGTACATTTAGATTACATAATTGTAGCGTCCCTCGTTCTGGCACCACCTACAGTGATACCAGAGAGAAAGTGCTGCAGGAGATTGGCGTGAACCAACTCCTATGAAACCGTGATGCCGGTACCAGTCTCAGGAAACCTTGCTGGTACTCGCGGTCAACGAAGATGTACCACAGCAATTAAATAAATAAATATATATATATATATATATATATATATATATATATATATATATTATATCTTTATAAGTTGCGACTTCGGACAAGCCCTGAGCAGCAACCTGTAAACAGAATAGCAGCAGCGGAACAACAGCGCAGCGAGAACCCAATCCACAAGCAATGGCTTGGAATTAGAAAAGAAACCCTAATCTTCACTTCAACTTCACTTTTCTTGAATGAGGGGAGAAAAGAGATAGATTGAGTACTTACGTACTCAGCAAGTCACGAAAAATGTGAGTTATGCAGGTTATCAAGGATAGGCTGGGGTTTATTTCGTAAACCTTTTCATTTGAAAACATTTTCGAAAACCTAAGTGTGAGTTGTCTCAATGTGACTGGAAGAAGGCTCTTGTCTCGATCCTGTCCGCGAATTGCTTTTCAACAACTCGAGCGGATGAAACAAATTTTAATTGATTTTAGGTATGCCATTACCGCATGTCGGACCACAACAACGGTTCAGTGGGTCTGCCCTTAAGTAGCTTTCCACTGTATACTCATTTATTATTTTATTTTCAATTTCGTCCACTCCAGGACGAATTCTCATTTTTCCTCTATTATTTTCTTTTCACTTTCATCCTATCCAGGACTTCATCTCATATCTCATCTTAGTAGCTCCTCGAGCCATTCATAATCTCAACTCATTTCACAAACTGCTTCCACTCAGGAAGCCTAATCTATGATGCCATTCGACATCCCGGGTCACACAGCCCCGTTTCAGACCACTCAGGTCATCCATCAACCACTGAGGCCGATTCTGGTAACGATTCCCAAACCACAAAGCCACTTTCACAAAGTACTGAAAAATAAATCTACGCTAGAGAAATCACCTCACATTGCCCGTAACCATGGGCGCGGCTGTTCGAACAGATTATAGACCTTTACAAAGGGTGCACGCTTTACCCACACGACGCGAGCTTACTTCCCGCACTCGTCAGTGGGGAAGGTTCGCGACAAGGCCTTTTCAAAGCCTTCCCAGGATAGCACATTGCCCTATAAATGGGTCTTCTTAACCAAGTACCAAGAACTCATTTCCTGTACTTAGGGATGGGGGTACATCGTCCTCTTGGCACCCAGCCAGTCCCAAATTTATTAGCAACCGAAAACCATCCTAGGAACACTAGTTACTCAGCCAGGGGTGTCCCATTCCACCCGTGTGGTCGCACTGTGAGATGCTCGGATGAAATTCCCTAAGGAATCGGTCCTTATATGCGAATACGAAGTGCCATCACACAGGCGATCACTTTACACCATGGATTTTCGTAAATAAATTCTGTTTCGTAAATTTCACCGACATCGCATGTCGGTTTTTTAAATCTTTGGAAACCCTATTTTCCCAAATCGACAAACAATAGTGATGTGGGTAGCACCATCGGAGTCCATGCTCAGAGAGCACGGTTATCGAGGTACTACGAGGTGGAGCGACAAGGAATAGGATATCAAAGACCTACAGGGTTTATGCAACTACCGGGCAGGTCCGTCAATTCGACACGTAAACCGAGGCCGATCAATTTATCGTGCACACTAGCAATGCAATTTTGCAAATAAAACATTTTCAATTTAGGAGCAATATGGTCAAGGAGTGACTTGCCTCAGTCTTCGTCTTCGAATCCTCATAAAAATCCGATGTCCGACGAATTTTTGAAGCATCGACTATGCACGAAACGAGAGAAAAACACACAAAAACCTAGAAATAATATACTATTATTAATAACTAATAGTTCCATAAGGTAGATCTTATTTTTAGAAAAATTTAGAGACTTGAACGGGCTCAATCGGAGTTACGGTTGAAAAGATATGGATTTTGGAAGTTTCGGGGATTTTTCTAGAAAAGAAAATGATTTAATTTGAATATTTGGATTAAGAATTGTTTTTGGGGGAATAGTGGCTGACAGGTGAGGCCCTTGATCAGTGACTGGGAGAGAGGGAACTGAGGGTGGCCCAATTGTCATTGGCATAGAGAGAAAAAGAAAGCATGGCCCACATGGAAGAGAGAGAGATGGATGACATGTTGGCCCCACATGTAGTGAGAGAAGGAGTGGAATATTGTGCATGGGCCCACTTGTAAGTGTGTTAACGGAGGGAGTTGCTGTGCACTTATTCGGTGGGGCCCACTTGTAAGAGGTATAGGATTAATTATATTTTTAACTCATGCCGAGCCCACTTGGAAGTGATAAGGGAGAGAATAGGCAGTCCGGCCCACTGGTCAGAGGGGTTAGCATGCGGGCCCGTATGTCAGGGACCAAGAGAGAGAGAGAGAGAGATGTGCCGGACGAGGCACAGTAGACGGCTGGTGATCGATGGCTGACGGCGGCTGAGGAGGCGCCGGCGAACGGTGGCGAGGGAGAAGTAGTGGGCTACGGGAATGGGACGAGGGAGGTGGACAGCTCGGATTTTCTTGGACGGTGGCCGAAGGCGGCGGACGATGGCATCTAGAGAGCGGTGGCAAGGTGTTTGTCGTCGCCAGCGTCCAGGGAGCGGCGAAGGGGACTGGGAGGGGTCGGTTTGGGTGCGGTGTTCCGCGAGAAGGGGAGAGGAAGGGAGAAATCAGACTACTACCTCGTGCGGCGGCGAGCTTTGGAGCAACGGCAATGGCGGGACGGCGGTGGCCAATTTGGGCGTTTCTCGCCCCGGCGGTATTTGGGTGGCGGCGAGGGTGGAGCGATGTCGCTGTACCTTGGGGAACATAAGGGTGGCGGTGGCTGGGTCAATTGGGCTCGGGGGCGGCGGAATTGAAGAGATGTAGAGTGTCTATGGCGGCAGCGGAGAGAGAGCTCGAGCTTGGGGGCGATGGCGTGGCGCGGTGGCGAATTTATAGGTGGGAGATGGCGCTACACGACGACGGACAGAGGCGGTGAAGCTCGCGGTGTAAGGCGCGGCTGGCTTGACGGGACGCGACGGTGCCGAGCTCCTGTGGCCGGCGTCATCAAGCTTCCTCGTGCTGCCGCAAGAGAGGGGAGAGGGACAGAGGGGATAGGGATGAGATGGGTCGGGGACGTGCGTCTCTGACCTGAAGCTTGCCAAGAGACACAGGGGTATGGTCGCGGGGCGGTCGGCTCAGGGGGGAGAAACGAGAGAGTTCGAGAGAAAGAGAGAAGAGAGGAGACATAGAGCGAGAAGGGAGGACAAAGACGACGGGAAGAAGACGACAACTGCGACTGACCGGTGGGGCCCGGAAGCGTAGCACGTGCGTCTCTCGCGGGCAGCGGTGTCTGGCCGGTGGGGCCCGAGGATTGTAGTGCGTGCAGGGTGCGGCTGCCTGGCAGGGCCCGGTTGCCAGCCGGTGCATGCAGGAGGCAGAGGCTGAGTGGGCCGAGAGCTGGGCCGAGATGAATAAGAGGGCGGCCCAAAGGAATAGGAGTCCTTCATTTTTTTTCTAAGGATTTATTTGAGGGGTTTTTGGAGAGTTTAGAGAGGGTATTTAATTTGATATTTGATTTTGTAATATTTTTAGGAATTCAATCAAGGGAAAATTTGAAAAGGGACTCTGATATATGTATATATATATATGTATGTATATATATATATATGTATATATATGAAAGGGGGTCTAGAGAGAGCTTTTAAAAGGATTGTTTGGAGATTTAAATTTGGATTTGATTCTAATCTTGAGATTTGAATTCCTGGGACTTTTGGGAATTTTTGAGAGGGATTTATTTCAAAATTTTATCTTTGGGCCCACAAAAACTCTTGAGATTTTATGGGGAGGATTTTACCACCATAGTTGGGGAAATATACATATACATGTGTGTATATATATATGTGTGTGTTTGTGTCGCCGAAACGGGACTGGGGGCCCCATATTCCCCCGGGACGCGTGGATCTTCGGCCACGTCAGCCCCTCCGAGGCCCACATTCTGCACAAGCGATGGCCGGCTACGGTCGTTTTCCCGTTAAGTGCCCGGGCCCGAGCACTGTCCGGGCCCGGGTGCACCTTTCCCGGGCATGTCGCGACGACCGCTCGCATCCACCTCGGGCCCCATGGCCCGGGGACATTCTCGGGCCCAGGTCTCGCCCCCCGGTCCCGGGACCCACAGGCTCGGTCTCGGGGCGCGTCCCTAGGGCACATTACTGGGACATCGCCGGGCCCCGGGTCTCGCCCCCCCGGTCCCGAAACCCACAGGCTCGGTCCCGGGGCGCGTTCTCGGGCACATCGCTGGGCATTCTCGGTCTTGGGGCGCGCTTCCCGAGCCCGGGACTCACAGCCTCGGTCCCCGAGGAACTCGGCGCCTTGTGCGCGCGGAGGGCTCGATGAGCTCTCTGCCCCGAGCAAGAGCCTGACTCGAGCGGATCAACTCTCCAACTACCTGCATTAATGACGAGACGACGGGGTGTGTCACGCCTGTCGCCCGCGTGGACTCTCATGATGGCCCCCCGTGGGCCCGCTCCCTGTGCAGTTAGAGAACATTTGACTAAGAGGGCTTCAGTTTTCCACGCTCTAGCAGCGATGGCATGCACTGTCACATCTTCATAACCTAGCCACCCGCAGCAGCCGAGCAATGTGATGACAAGACGTCCCGAACCAACTCCGGCGCTGCTCAGCAGGCGGCCGCATGTGTGCGACAAGACATATCGTACCTAGAAAAGCTTTCTCTTGGCATGTGTACTAGGCACTGTGGACTCCCCTTGGACTATGAAAGGAGGATCCATGCCAGCAGGGAAGGGGGGCTGGGGAGGAGCTTCTGGAGAGGGTTGAGTCCAGCCTTCGAGAGAGACGGAGTTCCCAAGTTAGGGCTAACTCCTGAGCACCCCTCAGAACATCTTGTAAGAACAAACCGCATTCATCACCCACAGAGCAGATACACACAGGAGTAGGGTATTACGCCTCCGCGCGACCCAAACATGTCTACTTCTTCTATCTCCCTTGCGTGCCATCAACCAGACGCCGTAGCCGTCCTGTGAACCACTCCTCTGGCCGAACCTCAAAGGGGGGGGTCCCCAGACTCCCCGCGGTTGGAGTTCCCTCCTCCAACAGCTGGCGCATCAGGTAGGGGGAGTTTCACCTCCAGGCGGCACGCCGGCACGCTCCATGGCAGGAGGTCATCGTCCGTGGGACTCCGACGAGGGGTCCGGTGGCTTCACCCCGCCGGGCGATGTTAGCCCTGTGGCGAGCCCGCCACGTTCCCTCTCCTCGTCTTCCTGGGGGCGTGCGACACGTGCCTGGCGGGCCGAGTTCCCCCCGCGGCACCCTGGTTGTGCGACCTCGGCCCCTTCCCTTGCGGAGGGAGCTGGCAAGTGCCCCGCTGGGTCTGTCGCGGCCTCATCCATAAGGCGCGAATGGACACGCCGCTCCACGATGCGCCGCCATCTCAACTTCCAGTCAATGTCACCACAGGGAGCCCTCCTGGTGGCGCAAGCCCTCCTGCGCCACCCCCCGGCATCTACTGAAGGCGGAGGCCAGGAGCAGCGGTGGCTTAGCGAAGTCGCTGACCCGGTAGGCGCGGCCCATCGCCGGGTAGCCGCCGATAGCTGTGCAGGGGCCGGGAGCGCCGACCGCGCGGCACCTAGCGCGGGCCGGCCCCCGTCCCGAAGCAGAACCAAGCCTAGAGCGCGGCGCCTCGCGCCACGCCCCCGACCAAGAATGGCCCTGGCGACCTCCATGACCGGCTAAACCGGATGCGGACTCATGAGGACGCCCGGGTCATGTTGGAGCGACAGCGCGAACGGCGTGCAAACGCTGTCGGGCGTCCCGAGGCCCAGGCCTCCAGCTCTAACCCCCCGGCGGGAAACCATCGTGCGCCGCCCGAGCCCGCTCAGTATGGCTCAGGTTGCCTGGCGCTCTCCCCAGACCTCCGACGGGTGCGCTGGCCGGCCAAGTTCCGGCCCAGCTTGCCGGAGAAATATGACGGCTCCATCGACCCCACGGAGTACCTGCAGATCTACACCATCGCGATCCAGGCGGCCGGCGGCGATGAGAAGGTGATGGCGAACTACTTCCCTGTCACCCTCAAGGCCCAGGCTCGCTCATGGATGATGAACCTCCCCGAGAGTTCGGTCTACTCGTGGGAGAACCTCTGTCACCAGTTCGTGGCGAACTTCCAGGGCACTTTCCCACGCTCGGGGACCGAGGCGGATGTCCACGCCCTATGTCAGGGCAGGGACGAGTCGCTGAGGCATTTTCCGCAACGCTTTAGCCAGGTCCGCAACACCATCCCTCTCATCGCTCACCACGCGGTTATAAACGCGTTTCGCTCGGGCGTGCGTGACAAGCGCATGCTCGAGAAGCTGGACACCCGCGACATCTAGACCGTGGCCCAGCTGTTTAGCGTCGCTGACCTCTGCGCCCGCAAGGAGGAGGCCCGAGCATGGAACAAGCCACGCCCTGAGGCCCCTGACCAGGGCCCTGGAGAGAACGGCGAGCCCTCACGTTCCGCATCACGATGGAACAGGAGGAAGCGCCAGAAGGACAAGGAGGCCGCCGAGAACTTCACCTTGGCTGCTACGGGCAGCCCCTAGGGCGACATTGCCCGCGGGGATGATAATGGTGGTAAGCAGCAAAAGGCCACACGTGCGCCGCCGCCCCCGCCGGCAGCGGGCCGGAAGTGGTGCACCGTCCACGAGACGGACCGGCATGACCTTACGGAGTGCCGCGCCGTCCAGAGCTTGGCCGAGCGCGTCAAGAAGTTCCAGTAGGAGCGGCAGTAGGCCAAGCCCGCTCCCGATCTGGAGCGACCTCTCGAGTTCCAAGAACCCGAGAATGTCCTCGCCACCCTCGATGGCGGGGCGCACGCCCACTCTTCGCGCCGTGGCTTCAAGGCCATGAAGAGCGAGTTGCTGGTCGTGGCCCCGAGCCCGGCGGCGGCCCGGAGGTTGAAGTGGTCAGACACCCCGATCACCTTCGGCCCCAAGGACCATCCGGCCCGGGTACCCGAGGAGGGGCAGCTCACCCTGGCTGTTTCCCCCTCCATATGCAATGTCAAGGTGGGCCGCGTCCTCGTCAACGGGGGTGCCGTCCTCGATATCCTCTCTCCCGAGGTTTTCGAGAAGATCAAGGCCCTGGGGACGAATCTCGCGCCCTCGTTGCCTATTATTGGGATTACGAAGGGCCTCACTTGGCCCCTCGGCCAAGTCTCGTTGCTCGTCACCTTCAGTGACCGGGGCAACTTCTGCACTGAGCGCATCGTCTTCGATGTCGCCGAGTGCAACCTCCCATACAACGCGGTTCTCGGGCACCCCGCGTTGGTGAGATTCTTGGCGGTCACGCACTATGCGTACCTGACCATGAAGCTCCTGGGCCCCACGGGCCCGATCACAGTTCTCGGGGATGTGAAGGCCGCCCTCTCGTGCGCTGAGCAGCGCGCGGCCGACATTGCCCCAGCAGTTCCCGATGCGGCGGGCGGCGCGGGGCCCGAGCTCCCCCGTGCCCCCAAGCCGCGCATTGTCACCAGCGACACAGAGCTCATCAAGGAGGTCGTCCTCGGTGGTGACCCATCCCGAACCATCAAAATTGGCGGTTCGCTGGACGATAAATAGGAAAGCGCGCTCATCGCCTTCCTTCGGGAAAACTCCGACGTTTTCGCCTGGCGACCGTCGGACATGCCCGGGGTCCCCAGGGGGGTGATTGAGCATCACTTGGCCATCCGCGCGGGCTCGCGTTCGGTGCGGCAAAAGGTACGACGGCAGGCCCCGGAGCGCCAGGCCTTCATCCGCGAGGAGATCGACAAGCTTCTTGCAGCCGGCTTCATCCGCGAGGTCGTCCACCCTGAGTGGCTGGCCAACCCAGTCATCGTCCCCAAGTCCAACGGGAAGCTACGCATGTGCATAGACTACACCGACCTCAATAAGGCTTGCCCCAAAGACCCATTCCCTCTGCCCCGCATAGACCAGATAGTCGACTCCACGGCGGGGTACGACCTTTTGTGTTTTCTTGATGCTTACTCAGGTTATCATCAAATCCAAATGGCGGAGGAGGATGAGGAAAAAACTTCTTTCATTACCCCCCAGGGGGCTTATTGCTATATTTGCATGCCTTTTGGGTTGAAAAATGCTGGTCCTACATTTTAGTGGGCCGTCCGTATAATATTTAAATCGTAGCTAGGTCGCAACATGGAGGCCTACGTCGACGATTTGGTGATGAAGTCACGCGGCCGCGCCACTTTGCTCCACGACTTGGCCGAGACATTCAGCAATCTCCGATTCACGAGGATGAAGCTAAACCCGGACAAGTGCGTCTTCGGGGTCCCGGCCGGCAAGCTCCTCGGGTTTCTCGTGTCTAGCCGCGGCATTGAGGCGAACCCGGAAAAGATAGCAGCCATCGACCGCATGCGCCCCCCAACGCGGCTCCGGGAAGCCCAAAAGCTGACCGGGTGCATGGCCGCACTAGGCCGCTTCATCTCCAAGCTAAGGGAGCGTGCCCTCCCCCTCTTCAAGCTTCTCAAGAAAACCGGGCAGTTCACTTGGACGGATGAGGCCGATCAAGCCCTTGACGAGCTCAAGAGGTACCTGACAACGCCCCCTGTCCTCGTGGCACCGGCTCAAGATGAGCCCTTGTTGCTCTACATAGCGGCAACCCTACAAGTGGTGAGCGCGGCGCTCGTCGTCGAGCGCCCCTTGCCCGACAAACGCGTGGCAACCCTACTTAGAGGAGGGATTTTTAATTGAATTTTAATAGGGATTGGGAAAGATTTTTCAAAAGGAAATTTCCATTATTTGGAACTCATCTGAGGTTTTATTCAAGGAAATTATTTTTGGGAGGGTTTAGAAAGGATATATATAAACTTGAATTTTATTCTTGGGATTTGAGGCAAATTTTGGGAAGAGAGTTCTCGATGAAATCCTGAATTTTTGGAAGGGCAAAACAAGGGGATTTTTACCGAAAGGCTTCAAGGGTGATTTTCGAAGAGTTTTATTGGAGGGCTTCGAATTACAAAATTCGAAGCCGAGTACAGAGAATTTTTGGGAGGTATTTTAATTTTGAATTTTTCGAGAAAATTTAAAGAGAGACAGTCGAATTGCAAAATTCGAGTCTCGGATTTTAGGAGAGAGTTTGGGACCGAGGGTTTAGGGTTTCAAGGAGGTTTAGACTAAGATCTATGGCACTTAGTCCTTAAGCACACACAAAAAGTCAAAATTTTTGAAATTAGGATTTTTACTAAAATAGTTTTTAACGGCCCAGAAACCGGGGCGTTACAATAATCTTTTATGTGAAACCTACAATGCCTATCCAGTTGCTATAATTATGTTGTATTCCGTTAAATTCCAAAAAAAACCCATAGAAAATCTTTGTCTTCCAAAGACCAAACAAATTATTTAAGGAATTTTTACATTTTTAGAATGGAAATTGTTTGGTGGCTATACGGTCCTCTTGTTGTTGCTAGTCAATATGCACTATGGCTATAAAAGTAGGCCTATCTAAGCTCATTGCGCCTTCTCCCACACTCTATTGATGCATTATTCTTAGCTCGTCAAGACCGGTCTACTCACTCTCCGCACAACTCTTTCTCTTTCATTCACGTGTTTGTGCAAGAAAATCTTTGGGTTTCAAAATCTAAATAATTTATTATAATTTTTGTGTGTCTAGTATATGACAATTTTTGGTGATGATGGTTTTCTTGTAGCTCCTAGTCAATGTGCCTATGGTTTTAAAACTTGTGTAGATGCTGAGATGTGGTGGTTGCATCATTAGAGGTTGTCTTGTGATCCATGGTAGTGGTATTCAGTTGGTATATTGTATAATCTAAATGGATTTCAAAGTTAATCCTTTAAGTGTATCTGTACAGCGCAAACATGTTCATACCTGGTTAATGCTCATATATAGAGATAATTCACCTTTTTAATGGTTTGTGCACAAAGAAAATAAATGAAATTGTGTTCATACTTAACAGCACACACTTACCTCCTGAGCTCGAACAGGAACTCTTCCTCACCACTTTTCTCAATTTTCTAACAACTTTTCTTTATTTTCTAATTTTTTATATTATTAGGACAATATTGAAAGAAGATACTACGTTCACTTTGGAGGCTAGAAATTTCCACATTAATCAGAGAAAAAGAAAAAAAAAATAACTTCAAGTAGGAATACAATTCAGAAATAACTGCAATTCAGAATAAAAAAGAAATATTGAAAGAAAAGTCCATCTAGAACACAACACAAGATTAATTAAAATTCAGAATAAAAAATAAAATAAATTTTGAAATTAGATTTTCAATATAAATTTCAAATAAACTTTAAAAAGATCATTAAAATTTAAGGAAAAATATAATAAAAACTCGCTCCGGACGCTAAAAATTCTCACATTAATCGAAGAAAAAAGAGTTTAAGTAGGAATATAATTTAGAAATAACTGAAATTCGGAATAAAAAATAAGTAATACTAAAAGAAGAGTTCATCTAGAACACAAAACGAGATTAATTAAAATTCAGAATAAAAAATAAAATAAATTACAAAATTGGATTTTCAGTACGAATTTCAAATAAACTTCAAAAAGATCACTACAATTTGAAAGAAAAATATAATACAAAACTTAAACAAGTAAAGACTACGTACTGGCAAGATAGCAAGATATAATCGATAAATATCCAAAAGTAAGATTAATTAAAATTCAGAATAAAAATAAAATAAATTCTAAACATGGATTCAATACTAATTTCAAATAAACTTGAAAAAATCATGAAAAATCGGAATAAAAATATAATAAATATATATAAGTAAAGATGATATACCAAGAAGAGTCCACAGAAAATACAATCTTTAAATATCCAAATTTAAGATTTTAAAAATTATAACAATAGTACATATAAAATAACATTGAAGGGAAAAAAAAAGAAAACTAGAGTTCATAAGGAAATACAATTTATAAATAACTAATTTGAAATAAAAATTAAGGAATATTGAAAGAAATGTTCGTCTAAAACACGACAAAAAATTAACTGTAATTCAAAAAAAATCTATCTATCTATTATATTATAAGAAATAACTCGAAAAAAGGCATCACGTTCACCGTTCCATGTAGTCTGTCTAGATTATAAAGGTATAGATTTATCGGATAAGTTGTATTGTTATAAAACAAACTCTGTATTGAATTCAAATAGAAAATGATACCCTATCTCTCCGTATACATCACAAACCTGCGCACATGTACCTAGAATCCTGATAGTACTCCAGTTTGGACGTTTCAAATTTGAAAGAAAAAAAAATAGAGATGCATGCACGGCCTTGCTTTTCCAAAGAAAAGCGGGGGCTGCTAGTGCGCGTACCCCCTTAATTATCTTCATTAGCATCCGTAACTATTATCATTAATGTTTAATATATTTTTAATTATAAAATAATACATAATAAGAAGAGTTAAAAGTTTTTAGGTTCTAATTGAAAGTTTCGAAAATCTAATTAAAAGTTTTGAATTTTGGGTTGAAAATTTTAAATTTTGAATAGATTTTTTTAGATTCCTAGTTGATAGTTTTTAAATTTGAGTTAAAAGTTTTAAAAATTGAATTGAAAGTTTGAAAATTAGAGATGAAAGTTTCAAATTAGTGGTATAAAAGTTTACTCAGTTTTTTTAATTTTTTTTTAATTTTTATTTTTTTAATTGTGCACGTGCGCGTGTGCTGTAGTAGCCCCTGGCCGTCGCTCCCCTGCTACGCGCGTGTTGCGTGCTGGTAACGTGCGCGTGTAGCAGAAATCTGAAGAAAAGCACATCCGATATTGAAAAAAAAAAAAGATGCATGCACTGCCCGACGGAAACCAGTCCACTCCATCTGGACTGCTCTCATGAGGCCAGACGGCCATAGATCCCATGCGGGCGTGCATTCATCCATCTCTGTGTCAACACACATACATGCATTGCCAGGAATAAAAGCAGTTGCCAAAGGTATTTTTTTCAACCTCATGTATTTGAGCATGCTATTTTATTATAGATATGAACTATAAGGATTTGTATATACATAAGTAAATTATATAAGGAAAAAATATTTTTGGGCGTAATTAAGCACCCGAATGAATACACAGGCTCAGACAGTAAAGAGAACAAATAGTTGTCTGGTAGGTTAAGGGTCTTTTTTACTATGCACGCATATGTTTGCTAATCCACCCGTATGCACCCAAATCAGCTAGCATCCTTTGATTGAGGCTAGGAATAAATTACTTCACATTATGATGTGAAAGATAATGGTAGCCATTAGTTATATAAAGATATTCTCAATTGGATATGTACAAATTATATCATTTAATATTTTAAGAAAATCTAGCTGTACAAACGTGTGGCCTGTTCTGCTAGAAATTATAACAATAATAAGACAAAACAAGAAATATTTATACCGATAGATCGTAGTGAGATCATATTATAAGATTTTACATTAACAAAAGATATATAAAGAGTTCTACAAAAATTACAACTCTATTTTATATGTAGACAAGATGAAGATGGGTTCTATCTTGATTCCAGAACGATAAAACTTAGGAATGTCAATTAAAAAAGTTCTCACGGGTTTTAGAAAGATCCCCATGTTGTAGTCGTACTAGGGGTCATGCATGATGCTGTAAATTGTAAAACTAGATTGGTACAGGGCTATCTAAGCAGTCCGGACAGAGGCAAGCAAATAGGCAGGCTAGGCGAAGGAATTAAAGCTGACAACACGGCTACAACTCAACCTCGCTAGGAAAGGAATTCGAGGCGACCGAGTAGCAAATACAAAACAGACAAATTACCAAGTGTCTAAATAAAATATTAAACATATCTATGACCATCTCCAAGTGATGGAGATGAGTGGCTGGAGGGTAAGACGAGAGGGCGGCAAAGGAGTATGGCGGTAGGGGCTAGCGGGACTTTTATAAAACTATAAAATTAGAACTCTGTAACGATAAGATTTAATTTTTAAAGTCCCAATAATAACAAAGAGAAGGGGTGGCACGTGGCACTTCTAAAACTATAGAAACTAAATCCCACGGACAGAGGATTTAACTTTTGAAGGTCCTAAAAACAACAAATAGAAGGGACAACGGGCAAACAAAGCAGTAGTGCGGCAGAGGCTAATGGTATTTTTGAAAACTATAAAATTGGAAACCCAATGACGAAAAGGTTTGATTTTTTACGATTCTAAGATGAGCTGACTATTTGATAAATTTTAAAGATAGCCATGTGTAGATAAAATATAGATAATTTTATATCATAATATAAATTTATATCAATACTAGCCACGTAAATACACGGGCACCTGCTAGTTTACAGAAAACCAAAATTATTTTAGACACTAACTCTTGGCTTTTTGCAGAATTCAAACAATTTTTGTTTACCACCCAGTTGGTTACCACCAGCCTTAGAAATTTTGATGCTTCCGGTCGAAATTTCGATGTTCCTAATACCAAGAAAGGAAATCTCTCTCGATGAAATCATACCAACCAAACACTCGGGACTCGCTAAATTATTTGCGTGACACAATGGTGCAGATGCTTGCGGCCATTCTTCAGATGCTAGGCTCTGGATTGCCCAATAGGTTGGCCTTGGGATCCAAGGCCGACATGACCTCGATCTGCAGCTGCTCGCAACAACGGGCTCAGCTCGACTCGGCTGCAGAGGTAGACAAAAAGCTCAGACTCGTAAGATTCGGCTTAAAAGCCAAACATGCAAGGACCAAGCCTTGTTCCCAAAACGAGCCGAGCCTAAGCCTTTTGAGCTTGGGCCTAGCGTAGGTGATGGACTACCGGCAACCTATGCTCCGCCACCGTCGCCTTGTTCTTCGCGTTCCTCGACGGTCGCCGTCTCTTCCACCGGGCAACCACGCCACCCTGCTGTGGACGTGGATGTGCTATGTCTGGCCTACGCCGCGAGCTGTACCAGCGACGATGATGCATCCGTGCAAGTGACCAGGCAGTGCATAGCCATCCGTGAGACATTTCTTTGTTCCTGTGGAGAAAAAAAAAACCAATATTAGATCTTCATTGGAGTAGTTTACGTATATGTGTAAAATCATTGTTATGATTAATATTTTGTGATGAACAATTGGCTTTATAAATAACTTATTTAAATGATCTTTGGATTGAAAATATATGTAGATGTTGGCGTGAGTATCTGATTAATGTGGGTCAGGTTACGATATCTATGTCCAGAAACGGTTGTTTTGTCTTGTCTATTTGTATGCAGATGATTTAAGGTCTAAGCTTGGTCAATGATGAGGACCGGGACTACGCTCAGGGAAGAGCGGAGGTCTAGCACGATCGGGATGTCATGTGATAAGATTGGACTAAAGTCAATTTGTCTTGTAATCAACATCAGTCAACGATAGGATCGTGACTATGCTCAGGGAGGAGCCGAGGTCCAGAACGGTCACGGATACCGGGTGACGAGGTTGAACACAAGGTGGCACATGGTGGCTGGACACCGTGTGGGAGGTATTCGTAACGGGCTTCACAAGTCATATGTGCAAGCGCTGAAAAAATCACGAAAAAATTCGGAGAAAAGAAAAGAGGAGAGAGACTGCTACAGTACTCGGGGTTATTGCTACAGTACCGGATCGGTTGCTGCAGTGCGCAAACCGGATCGCTGCAGTACTCGGACTCGGTGGAACAGTACACGAACCTGTTGCTACAGTAACAGCTTGCTGCTACAGTAGTCTGGCTGAGTTAGCTAATTTTGGTAAATTATGATTATTTAGGAATTTAAGGATTTAAGTCCTAGTGGGACTAGAAGTTCTACTTCTACTTTATGTAGGAGGCTTTAGGTATAAATAGATGAGGGGTTGAGACCTTAGAGAGATATCTGGTGAAAGAGAGAAAAATTAGGGATTAGTCTTGAGAGAGAAAGAAGTGCTTTGTATGTAATTTGTAAACACAACTTGATGTAATAAAAGAGAATAATTCTTCAAAATTTGAATTATCGTTCGGGAGTCTCGTCGAGATTGTTTTTAGTCTGTTTGCGAACGGTCTGACCGGGAGATAATTAGCGGTTAGACGGGTAGCAAGGACACTGTTAGACCAGCGGCAAGGACAAGGTCTGGCCAGCGTCTTTCTGAAAGATTGGAGATATTGATTAAAGTAAAATTAACTTTATTGGTTTAGAGGTAACTTTTTATTCCACGAAAAGTTTGGTTTTTGGTAATTTTACCATTCACCCCTCTCTGATAAGCTTAATTCTTGTGTTCGATCTTATATGATGCACATATTGCAGATTGCTAAAAGAACTAATTATTTGATTATGTATCCCTGTTTTACTGCTGCCTGCAGAATTCTTAATCAAATAAATATTTGTTTCTCTGCTCCGAAAAAGAAGGATTGTCTATTTCGGATCCACATCATTTTAACTCAGTGATGTTAAACTAAAGCATCTGTCGTAAGTAATTAATTAAGATCTCACAGTCTAAAATTTCAATGTCTACACATTTTTGCCACAATATTTACGCCGTTTGAGCCTAAAAGAGTCGATGCATGAGCAATCGGCACATACATTTCTCACAGGAATTCTCCCGATGTCTTCCATTCAACCCAAAGCTCTCTATCATTTTCTTCACTATATTGTACTATTCATGCAGAGCTTCATTTCTCTGTTAGTGCGAGTGTGTACCAAGGATGCAACTAGTTAACAGAAGCAATGCATATATAGAGGCTGAAGCCAGCTAGGCAGGTGCTGGATAAGTAATGAGTTAAAGACGAGTTTTTCTATTCTTTTCTTTTTTGTAAGAGAGACAAGAGAGTAATGTAAGATAGATGTTAGCTAAAAAAATAATTGACTATGCCAGAAAGCAATAGTGGCGTTCATTTGAATTGCGCCGTTGCGTGACCAGGTATTCAGTGAAGTGGAGCAAAAACAAATACAAACGGCTTATTTTTAGTTAATTCTATATCAGCCTGAGTTTTTGCGTCATAGTAGTGGGTTCTTAGGAATACTAATTGGCGTATATACGCTGCTTGTGCATACTTTTTTGAAAATTTTCGTCTATAAAACTTTCTTCTATAAAATTTTCATGTGAACTTTTATCTGGAAACTTTTTATCTAAAATTTTAATGTGAGACTCATGGTACAAAAGTATACGCTAACAGTGTATATACACCAATTAGCAAACCCCATGGGTTCTATACCATTATACACGATTGATGGACATTTCAAAGTGTTCACACCTAATTCCAAATTTCAAAGTGTTAAGAGGATTTCTCCTGATGCCTAGTATCCGTATCTTTCACTTCTTTTATAACTCAACATATTTTCTCTGGTTTGTATTCAACTTGTGTATTCATATGTATACTGAAATTAAAGAAATTGTTATATGAATATCTAAGGTCTAAGACACCTGAATTGTCTGTTATTCGACGTTGCTTGCCCATACCATCCCAACATTCCAGCCATGAGTTGTTGGACGGAGCATCCCAAATAAGTGGTTCCGGCCGAGCTCCCGGCGAGCTCGCTCCCCAGCGCTCTTCTCGCCGCCCTCGACTATGAGCTTGTAGGCAGGGTTCACAAAGCCGCCGTAAGCTGATCGGTTTTTGTGATTTTTCGACCTATTGAACGGCTCAAAATCAATTTTCGGTTAGAATTTTATAATTTTTTTTAAAAAATTCAAAATTCAAATAGTAAATTTGATCAAAATTTAGTTAGAATTTATCGAAAAGCAGTCAAAAATTATTGAAAACCGTGATACCGACAGGGCTCAAAATCCGCAAGTTAAACCCTGCTTGTAGGTCCTTTCTATTGAGCACCCGAATCGAATCCTTGCGATAGCACAAAAGGAGGATGCAGCAACTTGCCCATGGCCACCAGCAAGTTAGAACTCCTACTTCTCCAGCCGTTGGTCATGACCAAATACTTCATGGGGTTTTTAGCCAAAGAGAACCCCTCCCGCCGGCTCCCATTCTGAGGACTAATCACTGTTTTTTTAGTTACGTACGTGTGTTCCTTGACAACTTTGAGATCGATTGCAGTGTTCTTGCAACTCATCAAGCCTTGGTAGGCAGTACCTCCGCCTAAAATGTATTATTTTTGTTATAAATCTAGACATGCACTTGTTCAGATTTATAGTCAAAAATAGCTATATTTTTAGACGAAGGTAAGCACTTGTCTAGATTCGTAGCTAAAAATAACTATATTTTAGGACGGAGATAGTAATTTAAAATGCTGACGAAGAACTAGTAAGATGTGAAGGAGAGTGGAATATATACGAACCATACTTGAACAGTGGATTGTATTTTTAGTGCAAATGTTGCGTGATTTTTTAATCATCCGGATATCGACTTCTCCTAAATCGACTCCTGATCCATCACCGGCAATACTTCCAAGGCCTTAGGACCCACCTACATATAAAAAACAAAGAATCAAGCATAAATTCTTTTCCAACTTAAATCACATTAGCACACAAACAGTATATAATACGTATATAAAACAATTTGAAATCATAAACATTAATTATTATTTGTAAAACATAAAATCACATCAAAACCGAAAACAAACATCACTAATTGTTCACCACAAAATATAAATCAAATCAAGACAATAACTTCACACGGACAGGCCGTATTTGTGGCTCGCTTGGTCTAGATGATTTCTCACTTCGTCGCTGCTAGTATACTCCGCTTTAATTCTAGGTGCTTGCCTTGATTCTCCGTCAATGGGAACAGACAAATTAAATCTCCTAATGCCCTCCATTCTTAATGCTCTCCATCATTTCACAACTCGCACGCTACTCCAACTCGCCATCTCATATTCCTATCGTTTATGTTCAACTCACATATATTAAAACCAGGATTTAATGTGTGAAGACCGGGATTTAGTTAGTAACTGAGACCAGGATTTAATGCCCGAAGAGTCTGATTTCTGAACTAGAGAGAAGCAAAGCAGGTGTATATATGGCCAGATGCTGCAGAGTATTAGTAGATCAAACAAACAATTTTTTTATGGATTAGGCCCTAGATACAAGGCCCAAGCAAGCCCAACGTTCCGGTCTTGTGTTGTTGTTTGACACAGCGGCCCTAGTATGTGGTGCGAGCGGCGAGGCAGACATGCGGCGAACGGATCTAACCTGCGTATGTCCCGTCTAGATTTAGAAGAAGCAGTTAACTACTGCCTTCGTCTTAAAATATAATAATTTTTTTATATATCTAGATAAGTAATTAAACAGATATATAAGGCATATATTAGTTATATTTTAGACAGAAGTAAAACGATATTATAGAGTTTTTTCTGAATACAAGTTGCTGTAAAGATATTATGGAACAGAAACTAAAACACTTCATTATTAAAAAAGCACCAATTAAAATCAAAATGTAGCTGCTTTTGTGCTGATGTCTTTTTGCAACCCTAAAGACCAAGACCTAGACCTGGATTATAGTGTATGCATCTACAGCCCACAGCGCTACTACTTTTCATCATCATCATCATCGAACGGGCCAAGCGGTGGTGGCCGCCGCACGGAGAGGGATTGCGACTTCTACACTTGCAGCGAATACTCTAGCCAAACTCCAACTTTTCGATGTCTAGAAACTTCATAAGCTTCTCAGTCGGAGAGAACCACTCCTGACGCCTCCCATTCTCAGGACTCATCAGTATTTCTATGGCCACGTATATGTGCCCCTTGACAACTTTGGCATCAATAGTTCTGTTCTTGAAACTCATCGGGATATATTTTTTCTTGGTGTCGTTAAGTAACTTATATGTTGAACTGTTGAGATGAAATTGTGCAGTTTAAAATGTAGACAGAGGGCTTGGGATGTGTGGAGTGTGTAATATATATGGACACATGACCAAAGTCTTAGTATTTGGTAGCTAGCCAAGCAGTGGTGTGGAGGCGAGAGCAGACAAGATTTTGCCAAGAACTTACTTTTTTTTTCGAGGGAGTTCTTTTTGGTTGGTATGGACGGCCGCTCTCGCGAATGCTACATGCACCCGTCTTTGTCAATTACGAATGCTTCGATTTGGAGGTCAATATTTATTCTAAAATAAGTTAATTTATACCATTTACCTACTAGTTCATAAATTAATAAGTTTTATCTCTTTAATATCCTTTACTTATCCACTCATCAATAATTTCATCATTTTTTCTCCCTACTAAAATTGTCTTGAGATACGAGTCAAATTAGATTTTCCCTCACCAAATTGAAGCGTGATGCTTTTATTTTGGGACGGAGAGAGTACTCCATAACAAATACTACATTAGTCCTAAAATATAAGCATATTTTATTCAAAAAGTTAACATCATCAACTTTTACTAATAATTGAACTAACAAATATATATATTTTGTGTCATGTATGTAGTATCATTAAATTTATATATGAAAAATATTTTTATATGATGTTAATTTTATAGTTATTAATAATATCTATACTACTTTAAAAGAAGACAATAGTGATAGCAGTTAATCTGCCACTCTCACCCCCACTAATGATATTTGGGCATCATCTGTACTCCTTAAAGTTCAATAAGAATAGAATAGTAGGAGAAGTTTCTTTCAACTAGAGAGAAATGGGTAGCTGCATCAAATTTTGAATGGTCAGATTTGATTTTAGGATAAATTTAAGGTTTTTTTTTATAATTTTCAGTCTCTTTTCATGATTATTAAGAGAACAATTAAAAAAAAATCTACATATAGTTATTCTTAAAAATCAAAGTTCAAAGCTATTGTATTTCATCTAATAAACAATGAAGTAGCCATATTAATTTTTCCTACATGAACATGTAATATCATATGATTCTCTTTTAATCCTATAATAAAGTACGGGCATTCTGCTAGTATTATAAAAAAAATCGATGGTTTAAGTATAACATTGGAAAACACATAAAAACTAATATATTATATTTTAGAATGGAGGTACGCAAAATAATATGGATCACGCTAAATGCGATAGGTGGAAGGACTACTTTGCAAACTATCCAGAGCACGGATATGGGTGGATCGCCCGTCCTGTTGGGCTGAATTTGCTGCCTGATTCAAAATAAAGGCCCATTTTGGCCCAAACTCGACATCTCAAGTCGGTGACCTCCGGCTGAGCTCCGCTCGCCGCCGGCGAGAAACACGGCCATCCGCCGTCCGGTGAGCTCACTTACGATACTGTACTACCAATATAATCTGAATTCCATCGACTGTACGTACGGCGTATGCGACGATGATCATATCGTCCAGCGTGAAGACGAGACGATAAACTTGTGTTCAGTTGTAGCAAACAAATTAAATCCTGTCGACGATCATCTTTGTAGACCAAAAAAACTGTAGGAGTAGCTAACAAATTTTGATCCTATGCTTACAAAGTAATTGTAAAAACTAGTGGCATGTAAAAGCATACAAGCTCAATCATTCCTAGACGTTGAATGGAAATACTATCGTTATGATCCCTACGGGTAACCTTCCAACAAATCTTAATTTCACCACAATGATTTTCAACCTTTCCTACATGCTTTTTTCTGATGCAGGTAAAGCACCATCAAGATGAAAATCACTGCCATTTAGCCAATCCTGCCAAAAAGGGTAACATGGAGAGAAGGTAGTGTTAGTATACATGTTACATGGACCTCTTGTGGCGTTGTTTGGCGATCACATATCACATACAATTTGATTAAAATTTCATAATGCTCATGTGAGTATACCTGCCGATTGGATATGATTGTCTTGAGCAGATTTCTCCTAATGCCCTCCATTCTCAAGAAACACATAATCATACATTATCTATAGATCATATATATGTGTCTTTCAATAACTTGCTCGACCATCGTCTTGTCGAGACATTACATTACAGGGGAAAGTGTAGGTGTCTCTTTTTTATAGTATTCGTATCATTCAACATAACTTATGTGTTGATATCTATATGTTTGTATTGTAGTTCTCTAACCGCATAAGAAGAGCAGAGATAACAAGTGAAGGGGAGTAGAATTTATAGAGATGGGTAGATCTCTATATGACCCTATAGCTCGGTTTGGGAGAGTGACGGAAGCTCTCCCAAACAGGGACATAGAGTCTAGATTCATACGTTGCAGAAGTACAGCTAGCAGTATCTCTTCTAAATAGTCTGCATTTTTATGTTATAGAATTCAGAAAATAAACTAAACTAGCTTATTTAGAATCTCGCCAATTGATGTCTTAGCTGCTGTTTCTTATAATCTTAAACTCTTCTAAACAGAATTTATACTAATATTGGTTGGTATCAATGCAGTATGGTGGGGAAGTAATGAACCATTTAACGTCTTAGCTCAAAAAATTGTGCTCGACTACGCCAAAAACCACTGACACTAGAGGCGTTCACTTGCAAAGGGCAATATTGCGTGGCCAGTTATTCAGTGAAGGGGAGCAAGTACAGATTGCTTTTGTTTGTGTCAGTGCAGTAGACTACATACCATTTATACACACTTGATGGAGATTTCAAAGCGTTCCAGCTACTTCCGAATTTCAATGTGCTCGAAGTCTTCACAGGGAATTTCTCTGAATACCTACCACTCCCAAAACTCTTCATCATTAACCCTCCTAATCAGCAGCATGGTACGTCTTTGTATTTTTTGACCTCATAGGAAGTATGGAACTATTTTTTTATCTTTTTTATTTGGCAGCGGTATATACCTAAAGCATCGATCGAAAATTGATTACAGATAAATGATAGATACAAGCAGAAGTATATACTACTAAAGAGTATAGAACACCACACACACTGAAGTATATACTACTAGAAGTGTATATATATATATATATATATATATATATATATATATATATATATATATACACTCACACTCTCTCTGAAATCAAGGAAGTTATTGTGAGAGTATACGAGTCAATAGGATGGGCTGAACGCCTGAACCAACCAAAAATTCAAGAATCGAATTCTCCATCTGATTCAAGATGGCTGGCGAATACTGCCCCAACATCCAGGGCATGGTCAGTCCGCTCTCGTGGAGTCGTCTCGCCTCAATGAACTTGTCCGTTCATAATATTGGGCGCCCAAATCCAATCAAAGCAACAGCGCAGATATATGATGCATCAACTCGTCAAAGGCCACGAGCAAGTTCCAACTCCAACTTTCCCGGCAGCTGGTCATGTCCAAATACTTAAAAAGAATATCACTCGAAGAGAGCCTCTCCTGACGCCTCCTACATACATGTGCCCCTTCACAACTTTGGCTTCTGTTCTTGAAACTCATCAAGATATGTTTTCCTTAGTGTCATCAAGTAATTTATGCGTTGAAATGCTGAGATGATATTGCGTAGTTCAGAATATAGACGAAGGGCTTGCAGGATGTGAAGGAGTGTAATATTACTTTCTGAGCAGTTTAGGCCCTTCAAAAATATTATAGCATCTGTTGAATATTTTTACGCCTGTGTTTTCTTGTGCAGTTGGCAGCTGATATGCAGAGATTTTCTAGGCCTGAAAGACTGGTTAATGGACCCACAATAACTAATTTTTGGTCTCCCTTTTTCCGTAGCGACTGTTGTTTCACTTTTTCTTTACCGTGTGCATATGGGCACATGGCTAAGATGACCAAAAGTCTTACTATTTGGTAAGTAGCCAAGCAGTGGGCGTGCAATCAAATGCATCAAAAGTCTTACTATTTGTAAGGTTTTGCAAAGAAGTTATACGATTTTTGTTTCTTTTACGTGCACTTGGCGTTTGTTAATTATGAACGCAATTCATGTCTGTTAGTAGTCAGTAAAAGGACTGGAATGCAAATTTCGATTTCTAAGTACACCGGATTGGGAATTTTAGACGGCCCAACCACCTGGTTTGTCACGCTGAAAATACAGCAAAAAGTGGGCTGTCTCGGCCCAATACATGATCAGTGTTCGAAACCTTCCTTCCAAATATATTTATATTTGCATTTAGATCCTTCCTATCAGTTTTCACTACTATGAAAATTACTAATGCTTATTTAATATTTTAAATAATTTTAAATACAAAAGTGATCACTAGAAAGTTGTAGATCTCATTGAGAGCTTCAACTTTGGTATAGAGTTTTTCTCTATTGGAAGTTGTTTGAAATATAGATCTAAGATTTTCTAAAAATAAACATTAGATTTTGTAACGAATGTTTGGAGCCCTAAATGATTGCGAATAAAAAAGTTGTCAACTACAAAATTGTAGATCTCACTGAGCTCTATGATTTTGATAGAAAGTTTGACTACCATTGAACTTTGTATGACCTGTTTACAAATTATAAAAACACAAGAAGGATCTAAATGTAAATTTTTCTGTACCCAGCAATGTAGGCTGCCACATCACATTTCTCGTCCTTTGCCCTCTCAGAGGGTGGGAGGAGTATATTTTTGTGAATTTCTAAAACAAAAATATGCTTTTGTAAATTAAAAAAAATTAAATATACGAATAAAAAATTCCATGGCTATCTCGCTAGCGTCCTCGTTTGCTTGCTCGCTTTCCATTTGTGTGCTGTCATAGCAAAATGCTAGTAACAATCTCACTGTTTCTATATGCAAAGCTAGCATATTGGAGCAGGATGGGGCGCCGTATCCCCCATTCGACCACCACTCGATATTGATAGTGGCTTGTTAATGCTTTGGTTGTTTTAGCCAAGTACAAGCATGGTGAAAAGATTCTGACCAGCTCGATGCGGAGAAAACATTTCACCAAGACTAAGGGGAGAAAACATTTCGCTAGGAGGAAGGAGTGAAAAACATTTCTCCCTGAAGGCCAAGAGAACTCGAAGTCCGGATGAAGCTAATTGTATACGCTACCAGGATGGAATATTCCTTCACGTGGCGAGGGGGACTGTCACGTCCGAAAAATACACACAAATATTTTTTATTCATAAGTGCATTAATCCTCGTCCCAGGAGGTGAGATACATGATACATAGTTGGTAAATAACAGAGTACATCGGCGGAAACGTAAATAAGTACTTTATTACATGGGCGACCAAAGGCCCAGCACTGCAAAGAGAAATGTTAAAAGCAGCAACTAGCACGAGCAACCACAGACGCTTGACGACAAGAACGAGTTAGACTTCAAAGCCTTCACCTCTAAGGAGCTTATCATCTGGGGAGAGAAAGTTGGAGCAAGATTGAGTACAACAAACGTACTCAATAAGCCATACCGATAAATGCATGATTAATGCGAGGGAGTCCAAGGAGCATTTTTATAGGGTTATTTTGTGAGTAAAGAGCATGTAGAAACATTTTCTAGTTTTAAGAAATTTTAGAGAATTACGTTCTTGTGTCTACAACAAGATTATCAAGGTCGTGCACCTGCACAAACCTGCCTTAACACAGGCTACACCAAATGTTAAACTAGTTATACCATCAATTAATTTTAAAGAGATAAAGATTCTAACTTGGGTACATTGTAGGCTTGCCCATAACTGAGGGTGTAGCTATTTGAATAGTTTTACTTTGACTAGAGGTGTACACTTTACCACAAGGCACATCTAACACGTGTTACTATGTGCCGTGCACCGCCACGGTGCCTCGGACGAGATCATGACATAACCCTTCACCTTTTCCAATCCTAAACAACAGACCGACCTAGACTGTTGTCCCCGCCAAGTGCTCTGGGATGAGAAGACGTGGTCTAAGCCCCCATGCATCGTTGTCGAGCTAGCCTTCATTTACAGAGACATCGGACCCATACTGGGCTTCATTTGCCCCACTGTGTCTTATTGTTTAAGACTGAACTAAGCTACGGTTTAAGACTTACCCATTAGACATGTGGTTGTACAGTTTATACTTTGCAACAGAGACTCGAAGACCAGTACTTATGACGACCGAGATATGACTAGCAAAACCAAGTACCTTGAGTCCAACCAAAAACAAGGTTTGGGAATTTTAAATGGAAGTTCAACATGTCCTGGCTAATCCGCCATCATCCCATCATTAAGCATGATTGTGGAGTTATTCCTAAAGTCTAATATTATAGAAATACCGCTAAGTTATTTCTAATTAGCATGGCTAAGCATAAACCTAAAGTTTCTAGTAAGCACCATATATAGAGTTCTCACTAGATAGTTTTTATTACCTAAGGTTAACAAGGGTAAAAGATATACAAATAATAAGGCCATAACAAAGCAATATAGAACGGCTAAATAAAACCAACTGTTAACGTGGGTATTTGATAAAGCGAAGTGCAATAATTTAAATAAACATAATTTTGCAATAATAGGTCAGCAATATGATTGAAGGAATGGTATGACTTGCTTTGCTCGCACCCAAAGTCTTCACAGTCAACCACGAGATACTGCAGGTCTTCCGAGTCAGCGACGTGTACACGACAATACGCAAAAGAAAGGGTAAAAGATAAGAAAACCTTATAAAAAGCAGAAACAAAGTACATAAACGGGTTATTGATAATTTAAGAAAAATTTAGAGACTTCAACGGATTGATTTGGAGTTCAAACGGTCAAAATATGTCCATTTGAAGTTTAGATGAAATTTAAATGGAGATTTCTGATTTATTGAATTATTTTTCTAAAGAAAAAGGGTTTATTGCCTCGGCGGGGGTTGCGCCGACAGGCAGGCACACGTCAGCCACGTGGGTGGCCGACACACGGGCCCCGCACCGATGCTGCGGAGGCAGCAGACGTGGGCAGCCACGTACGCGGACACGCACACGCGGTCGCCATGCGGGCACGCCGGGGAGGGGTGGCGCCCGAACCCGGTGGCCGTCGCCGATGACCACCGGCGCGGCGGAGGACAGTGAGGAGGGCGGCGGAAGGAAGCAGAGAGGGCGGCGATTCTCACCGAGCACACCACAGCGAGGAATGGTGCGGAGCGAACCGGCAGCGGTGCGGCTCGGCTTCACGGCGGGGATGGAGCTCCGGTGGTCGCTGAGCTCGGGGGAGTCAACGCCGAGGTGCGGACGGGGTCGCCGGGGCTTGGCGACGTCCCGGTCGTCGGCGAGAAACGGCCGATGGAGATGGAGATGTCAGCGTGGCGGCTGTGGCACGAGAATGAAGGCAGTGCGACGGCGATGGAGGGAGCGAGGCATTCGAGCGGCACAGCAAGAGGGAAGAGTAGGCCACGGGCTCCATTTTAAATCTGGATGGGGAGGGAGATTGGCGCCGAGGAGGCCGGCGGCCGGGATTAATGGCGAACGGGCTCACCGGGGAGTAACGGCCGGTGATTTGAAGATGGTTCAAAGCACCATTCAAAGAGACATTTGAGGGAAATTGAAGAGGGGTGAATGGGGATTACAACCCCTTATTCAATTGGAAGAGAAACTGAAAGGAGGAGGGGAATCGAGCGGTGGCGCGGTGCTAGGGTTCCCGGGGAGAGAGGCGGGGACAGCGGGACGTAGGGGACGAAGCAGACGAGTGGGCCCCACTCGTCAGCAGGCGCACGCACCATGGGCCGGCTTGGCCGAGTAGAGGGAACGGCGGCAGAGCGGGCGCGCGTGGGAGGGAGCAGGCCGGGAGGCGGGGGTGGACGGGCCGACTTGACTTAGCCCGAGCGGGAGGAAAAGAGAGAGAGAGAGAGAGAGAGAGGGAGGGAGGTGGACCGGGACCGGTAGGGGGGAAGAAAATGAGAAATGGATCGGAATCAGCCCGAGGGAAAAAGGGGTTTATTTTTAATTTCTTGATTTATAAAAGCACTGATGAAGGTTTTTATGGACCTAAAATTATTTAGGATGCTCTGAAAATTCCTCTAAATTTTTTTTAAGTATTTTGAGGAATGAGGAATTTATAAAAAATACGCACAAGCCATTTTGAGCTCAATATTGGTGAGTTTTAATTGTTGTAGGCTCTTTTTGACTTTTAAAATTTCTAGAAATGCATTAAAAGATGATTTTCAAACTTAGGGTGTTTTAGGGCGTGACAAGGACCAGCTTCAACCACTCCTGAGAGCTGTGTCTAGGTGGTCCAAGGAGAGACCTAATTTACCATGTTTACCCCTAAAGTTTGTGGTCCTAAAGGGGCATCTTTGTAACTTTCTTGTATATTTCTCAGGCTATAGAAGCCGGGCAAATCCCATTGTAATAGGGCAGATTATAAGGATAGGCAGGTGAAAACATTTTCCCCCTATCCCCATTTCTCTTGTTCGCGACCCAAGGTCACAACAGTGGCATTGTCCGTGGGGACACAAGTCTTCAGAAGGTGAATTCGGAAGGTAGATGCACCCAAGGCCCCAAAGAGTGAGAACTATCCCAGCGAAGTACGATGATGCTTTTCTGCAGCCAAGGTAAAGAGCAGATCCAATCGAAAGAGTTGAGATGGAGGAGTCAGGAAATGAGCTTGAAAACGTAACAAACGAAGGTGGTGAAATAGACGCCACGACTGGACCGATGATAGGTGGACCAAGGATCACACTACCCATGAGTGACGCAGACTTCGCAGAGTTGGTACAAGCACAAGGGGCTATGATGGTTAATCGTGAGCAATATGAATAAATACAAAGAGAATTACAGAGGCTGCAACGCTTGAAAAACCAAATAGCTACAACAGGTAGGCCCAGTAAGCCCGTGACAGATGTCCTGGAGTCATCGTATAGGGGAGCGCAGCAAAATGTTCTCACCCCCTTTGCAAGTCAAAATCCACCATCCATAGGCATGCCATCTATCTCCAGTCAGCCAAATACTACAAACCCACTACCCATTTCAAGCCAACCAACACTACAAATTTACGACCCTTCTTAAGTCAGCCAAATGTCTTGAACCAATTACCTATTTTGACATGATCAGCTTCAACCACTCCTAACAGTTATTTCCAGGTGGTCCAAGGAGAGGCTTGCTTTACCATGTTTACCCCTAAAGTCTGTGGTCCCGAATGGACATCTTTGTAACTTCCTTGTATAGTTTGCAGGCTATAAAATCTGAGCAAATCCTATTGTAACGAGCAGATTACATTGGACTGAAACAGTGACTAAGTGCTCATACTGTCTTGAATACACTTTACAAGGATAGGTGAGTAAAAACATTTTCTCGCCTACCCCTATTTCTCTTGTTCGTGACCCAAGGTCACGACAGTTATCATATTGCAAAAGGGATCATAATGGGTAAAGAGTTCTTGAGGATAATAGTGAAAAGCCTTTGTAGATCGCGTAAGTTACTAAAATCGCTAACGCCTCCAAAATTTGGAATTTATAAGGTGAGAAAAATGCCCTTGACGAAAGCTAGTATCGATGAACATATTACTTGCCTCCAATCAGATCATCTCCCGGTGGATCAAAGAGCATATGCATAATACATACAATTAATCAAACATAAAATGTAGAGGTCCTTGGAGCCTAGAGCCTGGCAGTCAGTGCCAGTCTTCAAGTGCGACGAGTATTACAGAACCATCGGATTGATCGGAGAATAATTAGGAAGCGTTCTCACCTCCCAAAGGAGGCCGCACAAATATATTTATATGGATGAGAAAAACCCTCATCGTGGTAATAGAGGACACTTGTGATTGATTAGAGATAAAATCCATACTAGAGTCCTAAAAACAGAATTGCCAAAACTTAATCTATCTCTAACATATTTGGACTCTAATTCTAATCTCATCACAACGACATATGACACAAACTCCATTTACCGTATGTTCATCATTCAACATTCCTCCTCAATCATAACTTGCACAAGTTAAGATTGCGTCTAAACTCTTCAAGCTTGTTGGTAGTTAGTGACTTTGTAAAACCATCAGCTACTTGATCTCCAGTAGAAATTATTCTCACATCTAATAGCTTCTGTGAAACCCGCTCTCGCACAAAATAATAATCCACCTCAATGTATTTTGTGCGAGCATGAAAGACCGGGTTTGCAGTAAGATAGGTAGCCCCTAGATTATCACACCAAAGCTGTGCAACTGGCTTTGAGCATACTTGTAATTCCTTTAACAAAGTCTGAATCCACATGACTTCTGCTGTAGCATTAGCCAAAGCCTTATATTCTGCTTCTGTACTAGATATAGCCACAGTAGCTTGTTTCCTTGCACTCCAGGACACAAGATTGCCTCCCAAATAAACAACAAATCCTCCAATTGGTCTTCTGTCATCAGCATTGCCAACCCAGTCTGCATTTGAAAAGGCTTCTACAAGCATAATAGCTAATTTGTCAAACTTCAAACCAGTATCTATTGTAAACTTTAAATAACTCAGTATTCATTTTTACTGTTGTCCAATGATAGGTTGTAGGTGCATGCAAAAACTGACACACCTTGTTAACCGAATAAGACAAATCAGGACGAGTTGAAGTTAAATACTATAGTGCTCCTACAATACTTCTGTACCTGGTCGATTCTTCAGTACCTAGTAGAACCCCTTCTTCTATAGTTAGCTTTTCTGATACTGACAATAGTGTTGACACAGGTTTGCAATCTGTCATCTTGACTCTCTTTAGTATATCCAATGCATACCTGCCTTGAGACAAATGCAAACTGTCACCCTTGCAATGTACTTCTATTCCTAGGAAATAATGTAGATTACATAGATCCTTGAGCGCAAAATCTAGCTGTAGATCACTCAAGAGTGCTGTAACTGCATTAGAGGAAGAACTAGCAACAATTATATCATCTACATATATCAAGAGAAATATAGTTACTCCATTTTTGTTATAAAAGAATAAAGACGTATCAGCCTTGGATGGAGTAAACCCAATTTGTTGCAGTTTCTCACACATTTGGGAATACCAAGCTCGGGGTGCCTGTTTTAGCCCATAGATTGCCTTGTCTAATTTGCAGATATAGTGTGGCTGCTTCTGATGTTCATAACCTAGTGGTTGCTTCATATATACCTCCTCCTCAAGAATGTCATGCAAAAACACATTCTTAACATCCAGTTGCCTGAGACTCTAGCCCTTAAAGATAGCTATAGACAGAATTACTCTTATAGTTGCAGCCTTTACTACCGAACTAAATGTATCCTCATAGTCTATTCCATATCTCTATTTAAAACCCTTGGCCACCAATCGAGCCTTGTATCTGTCTATAGTGCCGTCAGATTTCCTTTTTATTTTATAGACCCATTTGCAATCAATGACATTTTTGCCTGTTCCTGGAGGTACAAGATGCCATGTCTTATTCTTGACCAAAGCTTCATATTCTTCGTCCATAGTAGCCTTCCAATTGTGGTTGCTAGTAGCTTCTGTCAGAGACTGAGGTTCACCAGTTGAAGTAAATAAGCCATACCTAACTGTTCCATCGGTATATTGTTTTGGTTTTCTTATGCCCCCCTGAAGCCGTGTCCTAGGACGTGTAGGAGAAATAGCAGCCTCTATGGATTGGACCTTTATGGATTGGACCTCTTGTCCTGGACTTGACAACTCTGATAGTTCTATGTGGTCCAACATCGGTTCTATAGGCCTGGCTCTTGTATCTATCTGCCACGCCACATGTGTGTCGGGCACTGGGCCTGCTCCTGTGTGCCCGGCTGTCTGCATTGCATGTGAGTTGGACAGCTCGGCCTGATCTGCTGTCTCGACCGCCATGCTTGCCGTGCCTACTGATGTTGTCCCCTTGTGGAGTTGTGCAACGGAGCAAGGAGCAGACGCCTCATCCAAGGACACCGAGATCAGGGGATCTGCCTTGGGCACTAGTCCTGGATCTTCTACAGCTACCTGCATATCAGGAGAAGGACACGGCATATCTGGATGGAAAGAGTTAGACATATTAGAAGCAAATAATTCACCTCCTGATTCAGGTAACAAAGAAATTTCGGCACGCAATTGGGCACCAGCATTAGGATGGAGAGTGGAAAAAGGAAAAACCTCCTTATCAAATATGACATCCCGAGATGATGCGAGGTTTGGTCCCGATCTTTCGATGGAGAAGGTAATCACGATTGGTGGGAGAAACCGACGTTCACGGCCCGACTACAACTATCCACGATGTTGCGCCTTAGCGACCGATACACCGATTCCAGAAGGTGAACGCGATCTTGTGGAGCACGATCAACCGGCCACGAGGGCTCTCGTCCTGCAAGCAATCGTAGAACAAGCAAGAGCGAGTTGAACAAGCACTGAATTGCTAAATCAAATATGAAGTTTCAATCTGAAAATACGAGAGGTGGGGTTCCAATAACAAGAAGACGGGCGGTCTAATCGACACGCGCGCTGCAAGCGAAGTAGCGGCGGCTAAACTTCAATCTATCAAAACCCAATCTATTGTGGTGGCTCTAGAAACATATAAATAGATGGGAGGACGACCAAGAGTGTGTTGGGATCGTTCTCCAACCCTAGGACGCGCCCATTATGGGCTCAACTTGATACACGGCCCACGGGCCAAAATAAGGTGGCGCAGCACCGTAGACAGAAAAAAGTCTCGGTAGTATTTCGACGTTTCTGGATGATTCTGATAAGATATGGACGTGAGGCCAGATCCATTGGAAAGTAGACTTTATAAGCTTTCCATGAAATACTTGAACGTCCAAAACGGAGTCCGTATGAAGTCGTGGCGGCCGTTAGAAGTTGGTACTGTCCTGCAGTCCGAATCCAACCGGCGCGACTCCCTCTCCTGGATGGTATTCTCCTTGTTCTCCTTGGTTTCTAAGCAACACAAGAGTACACAGGTTTTCATGGTCTAAAGAAACCGAACATGAACTTAAGAGTGAACTTACTTGATGATTTAATTGACGTACACAGGCGCGAGTCATAGGACCTTGTGTAGGTGTAGATGTAGGTGAGGATGTATCGATGGTGTTGATGTCCTCATCACGAGATATATAAACTTGCCCAGTGGAAACATCGAGGCACTTAAACCCTTTGTGCATGGGATTGTATCCAAGAAAAACACATTGTTTGGAGTGAAAGGCTAGTTTATGGTAATTATAGGGGCGAAGATGAGGCCAACAGGCACAACCAAACACACAAAGTCGAGTATAATCGGGTCTCTGATGAAAAAGATACTCAAGAGGAGTAGAGTAGTCAAAGAGTTTTGTGGGGGTTCGGTTAATAAAATAAGTGGCTATCAAAAAGGCTGTATCCCAGAATTTGAGAGGCATATGAGCATGAGCAAGAAGAGATAGGCCTACTTCCACAATATGTCTATATTTTCGTTCTGCAGATCCATTCTGTTGGTGGGTGTGGGGACACGAGACATGATGGGAGATGCCCACTTTAGTAAAGAAGGAGTTGAGCTTTTCATACTTACCTCCCCAATCTGTCTAAACAGTAATAATTTTACTGTTAAACAGATGTTGAACCAATTGCTAAAAATCAAGGAACTTTTAAAACATCTCAGATTTGTGTTTAAACAGATAAAACCAAGTGAAATTATTATAATCATCAATAAAGCTAACATAATAAGTTTTCCTGCCCACAGACATAGGAGCAGGACCCCACACATCAGAAAAAATAAGTTCTAGAGGCTTGCTAGATATACTAGAGGACTCAGAATATGGCAGCTGGTGACTCTTAGCCTGTTGACAGGCATCACAAATAGACTGTTTAAGGGACTCACTCGAACAAGGGAGATTGTGACTTCTAATAACTTTTTGCACAATGGGGAAGGATGGATGACCAAGACGATTGTGCCACTTGTGGGAGGTAGGCCGAACTGCTCCATGGACTTCTCTTCTGGATGTGGATGATGCAGGGAGAGGATACAACCCAGTTCTACATCTGCCTTGAAGCAAAAGTTTCCTCGTTGCTTGGTCCTTAATCAAGAAAAATTTTGGATGAATCTTAGCAAAAGCACTGTTATCAGTAACAAGACGATGAACAGAGACAAGATCTTTTGTGGCCTCAGGCACATATAGAACATTATTTAAAATCAAATTACAATCAGGGGTACGAATTATAGCTTGCCCAATATGACTAATCTCCATACCTGAGCCAATAGCCGTATAGATCTGATCGTTGCCACGGTATCTATCCTTCATTGTAAGTTTTTCTAGATTGCCTGTGACATGATCCGTAGTAGTTGTATCCACCTACCAGTTAGTATCAATTCCATAGGAATTTGTGGCCGTGGATGCACTTTTTTCTGGTGGAACAAAATCAGGGTCAAATCTGTGCCAACAATCAACCACAGAGTTCCCTGGTTTATCACAAAGTTGGCATCAAGGGTGTGTGTCATTGCTGCGGCCGCCACCTCCTGAGCAACCACCACCAAAATTTCCACAACCACCGCCACGGGAGTTGTTTCCTTTGCCACGATTTCCACCATCACCGCGCCCACGCTGGTTGAAACCACCACGACCATAACGAGCCGAATTTGCCGACATCTGTGTGCCTCCTTGCCAAAGATCCATGCGAGATTCAAAATTCAATAATTGAGAATATAGTTCAGCTACTGTTACTGGTTCGACTCGAGCGGCCATTGCAGAGATAACTGGATTAAACTCCAGATCTAATCCAGCGATGATGTAGGCAATGATCTCCTCATCACTAAGGGGTTGCCCCGCAGCTGCCATATCATCTACGAGACTTTTCATCTTGTTGATATATTCAACAACTTTCAGATTGCCCTTCTGCGTTGTAGCGAGGGCAATTCTCGTGTTCATTATGCGAGCACGAGATTTGGATACATACATCTCCTCGAGTGTGCTCCAAACTTCACGAGGCAAGGAACATGACGCTACTTGCGTCAAAACCTCACGGAATAGTGACGCCATAAGGAATCCGAGCACTTGTTGTATTCAGGATTTGACTATTTGGTCTTCTTGTCGCCGTTTTTGACTGTGATTTCCATGGCAGGAACCACGGTTGTCCCATCTAGGTAGCCCTCAAGCTGCGCTCCTCGCAGAATGGGCATCACCTGTGCCTTCCATAGGGGATAATTGCTTCGGGATAGCTTTTCTGTGACTGTTTGTCCGGCCAGTGGATTTTCTAGCGGTGAATTGCTGGATGATGCCATGCGATCTCCTCTTCTGCCTCAGGCACCAGGAAACTCCTCTTCTGTCGGCGGGATTGATTTTTCTTCTGCTGTGAACTCCTCTTCTGTCAGCGGGATTGATTTTTCTTCTTCTGTCTTCAGCGAGAATTGCCGCCAGGGAAACTCCTCTTCTGTCATTGGCGGGATTGATTTCGCTTCTTCTATTTTCGACGAGAATTGCTTTCTCCTCTCCTCTTGTGTCGTTGGCTAGATCTTCTGTTTTCGACGGGATTAGTTTTTCTGTCATTGGCTGGATGTGTTTTAGAGAGGAACCGGCTCTGATACCATATTACAAAACCACCAGATAGATCAGAGAAGAATTAGGAAGCGTTCTCACCTCTCGAAGGAGGCCGCACGGATATATTTATATGGATGGGAAAAACCCTCATCGTGGTAATACAGAATACTTATGATTGATTAGAGATAAATCTATAATAGAGTCCTAAAAACATAATTGCCAAAACTTAATCTATCTCTAACGTCTCCACTTTTCTGGACAAGGCTCCCTCTAGCTCGTGAGCCAGATTTTTACATTTGTGGCAGAACTTCTCCTGGTTCCTTCCATTCCCAACATAAACCAAACTAAGCTTTCGATCCATGGATCATTTTTCTTCACGAACCGTACTTGAGCATTTTGGATTGTTGTGTTCAGTGCAATGCTTCATCCCTCTGTTACCATACAACGTATTGATGGATCAAACTCAGGTGCAAGTGCGCACATTCACCAAGCTTGTACATATAGAGACCGAAGGCGGCTAACTGTGAGCAGTTATGTGCGATGGACTGGGCTTGTCGCGGTGGCCAATTCGGTGACGAAGCAAAAGTAGGTGATTGAGCCGCCGCCGCCACAGCTATACATTCTAGTGGCACCTTAATGTCTGAACCACAATTTTTATTTTAAGTAAATTTTATAAAACCACATATAAACAACAGGTACCGTGGGATAGTCTGTATAAAACCACATAATTTTTGGTTCGTGACACCTAATCACATATATTATGGTAAAATTTTATAAAGCTATCATATTGGTCAATTATTCTTTGATCCATCATAATTATGAGTTTTAAAATTATATATAAAATTATGTTAAGTTTATAGGTTATTTGACACATCATACAGAAGTTGTATTCATTTAACGTTAAGCATTTTTATTTTGCTATAGTACCAAGTTAAATTTGATAATATTGTGGTTTTGTAAAACTCTTATACCATAATATATAGGGTTATGTGTCACGTGCTAAAATCTGTGTGGTTTTGTACAACTTGAACTGTGATACCTATGGTTTTGTAAAATTTACTCATTGTTTTGGATAATGGACTGAACTGGCATATATATTAAACCTTCTTTTTTCTTATCCTTTGAAACAAATGGTCAATCACCCAGTCAAATTTTTTTCATAACGAACAAAACTAAGTTTAATAAAGTAGATCAGCAAGAAAAGTTCCCTGAAGTGATTTCAGCACGATCTCTCAAGGTCAAGGAACAAGGATGTTGCATGGTGGTAGCAAAGGCATTCGAACCTTGGGGTTCTTGAGACCCATGCAATCTGGACGTTTGTCTCTTCCACATCTATTCTCTCCCGTTTGGAACTCGATATAGGCCACGCCTGATCGTTCTTCGTAGCAACTCCTTCTTATACATTTCCTGCAAAATTTTCCATTTTGTTGCAATGAAACAAAAAAGTCACCTACCTGAAGTCTAGCAACAAACTCAAAGGTTTGCCTAATATATGGACACCACACATATATATCTGCAAAATCAGTCCACAGCTGTTTTGCTACTGGGCAATCGAAGAAAAGATGGCATAATAAGCATGATCTAGGTGTGTTGTATCTCTTCTAGATTATCTCGACTCTAGCGGTCAACTTGTCCAGTGTAATTATGGACTAAAAACCCCCAAAGAAAATAATAGAGAGAACCATACGACCTAGCAGGGCTAGACAACACCGGCACATTTGGATAACTCTATAAATGCAGTCCACTTCACGTCCTCAGATCGCAGCTAGTACACAGCTTAACTAAGGTGTAGGTATACTTACGGGAATTGCTATGGTAGTGTTTACCATGCCAGTTGCAACAACAAACAGATATCTCCTAATGCCCTCCATTCTCAAATTAAACTTTTTTACTATTTCCTTAGCTCTGAGCTTATATCTACCTATCAATTGCATGCTCATTGTTTCATCTTTGTTTCATATTCAACCTAGATATATGACGAAAGTAGTGTATATAAGAGTCTGGGTCGAGAAGATATATTGATTGTTGAGCGCCTGAGCCAACAGAGAAGCGAACCGATGTATGTATATTAGTATATATAACCATGGAAAAATCAATGCAAAGTGTTCTTAAATTAACCGAACAAGCCTGAAGGAGTACTCATTAAAGTCTATCATCAATTGATAGTGGTTCCAACTAGTTGACTCCAGCAGAGAGGAAACACAACAAAAGAACAAATAAAATAAAAACAAAAGTGAATTATATATTCTATCAATGATAAACAACATATCCATCGACATAGAGACGTATATGGTGATTTCTTTAATCTTAATATATACCGTTTCAATCTCTCGAAGATGCTTATGAAGGCAGAGTGTTTATATGTGTACTAATAAGTGTGAGTATACACGTATGTATATGAGTGTCAGTATTTGCACTGTATGTTAAAAAAAGAATAGCATCGAGAAGACATATTATTAGTTTTAAAAAAAATGTTGACCGAGAGATGTTAGGAAGGGGAGAATGTAAGGCAACCTTCCCAGTCTGGCGTTGCTCACGCGTTTGCTTGGGATGACTCCCGGTCAGCCAGCAGCCGCCGGTGTCCACGCCGGCCGTTCTCCAGATCCGAACCAACCCGTTACCCATGCGGTACGACCTTACTGTTACAGAGAAGCTCACGAGGTGACGATGGCCATGGAGAATTATTCCTTCAGCGCCGACGAGGTGGCCGCCGGTGTCGGCGGACAAGCGACGGGGAGACACTGAGATCGAGGGCCAAACGGAGGATAGGTCATCACAGGCTGCGTTGGCCGGAGGTGAGACAATAAACCAACCATTCATATTGACGCACCGTCCATCTCCGACGCACGGGCCTGCGAGAGCGTACGGAGTCGCCGGTAAGCGCCGGCCATGGCAGCGTGATCTGTGATGTTGCCAGGGTTTCCCTACCGCTGTTCCCGACGTAAGCATGGTTACCACGTAACTTAGTAAATCGTGAGAAATCGTATAAAATTTATTAAAAAGTTAAATTATTTTTTAAATTTATTTAAATTTAGTAAAAATATCATAGTATTATTGTTATCATATCCTGATGGTAAACACGATTACCGCGGTAAGTTGAACCCTGATTATTGCACGGCGACGGAGGGACTCGCTGTTAATACCACGAAACTAGGGGGTGTTTGCCGCAAAAAAATTCCAAACTGCCCCGCCTAAATTGATATCGACCGTGGGCGATAAATCGGACGGTTTTATGATCCGTAGCCTAGTAGAGAGAAGCTCCCGATGTGGGCCCGTTCTTTTTGTTTAAATCTGGGCCTATCAATAAGAAACAGCCCATTTGGATATTGCAATGACCACCAGCTTTGTGCACCCTTTGAGCTTACCGCAGCTGAATACCTGATGTTGAGAGCTACTGCTGTTTTCTTTTGGCAAATTGTTTGGGGGCATTGGATTGAACTATATTGATCTTTCCTGTGGTTTGATGCATACCAAGTTTTACTAATTAGGGCTCTGCTCTTCACAGTATCGATATTGTTGAGGAACAACAATGAAATATAAAAGTGGACTATAATAATAAATCTTTTATATTAATCTTAAAAATCCTGCTATTACAGTGTCCTGAGTGTCTATTTATATGTCTAAGGATATAATTACACTCTCTAAGATTTTATTTACAAGTGGTATTATATTATAGCCCTTTAATAGAGACAGTTATAGGGGTATTCCTATCTTTTCTCGTCTTGCAGGTTTGTGATGGGCTGTTGGCCATCACATGGACCGCGGGGCTGCTACGTGGGCCGGCGCTCAATGGACCTTTCGGCCTCTTTGGCCATCTTGCTCCTTAGCTGAGACGGGCACCACAGAGTTCTGCCTGTCGGGCTATTTTTTTTGGCTCTTTTGGATCCTTCGTCAGCTGCCCCAGTGCGCTATTCCGAAACCCTTCATCTTCGCTAAGTATGTTGCGCCCTTCGCCTTCGAGCTAGTCTCTTCGTCTTTATGCTTTCAGTTTTAGACCGTCGAAGAGGCTCTGTTAAGTGTTTGAGCCTTTCAGAAGAGACAGTTCAAAAGAGATTGCTATCTGTCTCCAACAATCAAATTAATTAATCTTACTCTTAACTGAATTATAGAGTAGCTACCGGTTATGCCGGCCACCCATATCTCTGGATGCGCCGCGATCCGTGCAACCAAAAAGCCGAAAAACCAGAATTGCAGCTATGCGGTGGGTCCCACCGTTTGAAAACCATTGGAATCGCATAAATATCCTCCCCCTCGCTCTATCCACTCATTCTCTCACCTCTCTCTCTCACCAGAAGGGCAGCGAAGCTTCCTGAGCTTGCACGATGTGGATCCAGGCGGCGAGGCGAACTCGTGTGCGACGAGGTGTGGGCCCGGCGGATCAGGCACCGCCGAGGCACGCCGGAGGTGGCCGAGGAGCTAGGGCGTAGCACCAAGCTCGGACGCGGCCGGCGGCAGGTTTGACGCGAAGAGTGAGCGACGGCGGGCCCGACGGGCCCAACCAAGCGGCGAAGAGGGTGGCGGCGCGGTGCATCCGGCTGCTCCACACGCGGACGCCGGCTTATTTGACGTCGCCAAGCACCGACGCTGCTTGATCTGGTGTGCCAATCACCGGTGGCTGGTGGCTCCGGCACTCCGGATCCATAGCCGCATCCTCGACCGCCGCGACGAGCTCCTCGAGACCAATAGCCGTAGCGCGCTCCTCGACGCCGACCTTTGCTGGCGCTTGGGACCGTGACACGGCTGGCGTCGGAGCTCGGGCATAACGGCGCCCCTCTCTCCTCCAGATCATGTCAATAGAGCTCAAAATTTGAGCCGGTGTACAATTGAATATAGCTGGGCCTTAATTGTGTCAGTGCGTCAGTGTGTCAGTGATCTTGTCATGTATACTGACCACACTAAAGAAAACGAAATACATCGGCTATACAAATGCTTGCTCCTGTGCAGCACGTATCTTAATGCACAATTAACGATCGATCTACTCTTAACGTCGTATTACCTCAAACAAGGTCAAACTGCTATTCCAACACTCTCCAGCATGCGTTTGCGAAATCGATGCCAGCTTTATTCTGCAGAGCAAACCATGGAGCAGCACTGTAGCAAGGCGAAGTGTGGCAGCATAGTAATACTCTTCCGGCGTACTCATTAGTAGCACACCTAATCAGCGGGGAAGAAGAGTGCCTCAAATCGTTCAATTGCGCTTTGCGAATCACGTGTTCTACCAGCCCATTTGCTAGCATGCTACCAGGAAACTTCACTTTCTGAGCAGATGGCGAATGAGCTCCCACGATCCTGCATGTGAAAATCCCCAGACAGTGAGATATTGATCAATTACACCTCTAGCGTGGTTTTGGCTTGCAGTTGAGGTTAAAACTAATACTTGAGAGGAACTTGATATGGAGTGCCCAAGTATAGTTGTACGTATATACCTGCTCAGCCAGGCTCTGAGAATGTCTCCCGGTTCCCTCCATTCTGAGAGCTATTCTTCGCCATATTTTTAACTCATATTATCAATGTTTCCATAGATTTACTATTGATTAAATATTTAATTTTTTAAATTCTAGCTTACTGTTCTTGTGATCGGTATTATCTCTCATTTTCTTACAAGCTACTAGCTACTCGTTCAACAGATATATATGTGCGTTGGGGTGGTGAAATAGTATTAAGCGAGGCCCAAGAGATTTTAGATGGAGGCGGCCAGTGGTGCAGGGCCTATATATAGCCCTGGGACGAATTAACCGATAACCGAACCGAACCGAATTAACCGAATGAGTCGGTTAATTTGGTTTTCGGTGTTTGGTGCGGTTCTTGTTTTTTGTTTGTTCGGTAGTCGGTTTTTGTTCGGTTTTTAACGTCTATTAACCGATCTATCGAAAAACCGAACAACTTCAGTACCTTACGGTCTTTTTCAGTTTTCCTTCCCTTCAACTGCCATTTTCCAATAACCGAATTACATTCTAATCGAATTAACCGAACCGTTTAAACCGAATTAACTAAAATCCCAGGGCTAACTTGCTGTTTTATGTAACCTGGTAAATTACGGTTATTTCGGATTAACCGATTAACCAAACCGAATTAACCATAACCGAACTGTTCGGTTATTGGTTTTTTCCCTAGAATTTCGGCTGTCATTTTTCAATAACCGAATTACATTCTAACCGAATTAACCAAATACCGAATTAACCGAAATCCCAGGGCTACCTATAGATAGGCGTGGGCTGTAGGGTTAGTTACTCCATTTTGCTGTGAACCTTTCGTTTCTGCTAACTCTCTGCAAATTAAATCTGAGAACAAGACTTTACAGCTCATCTTCTTATGTACTAAAAGGCTTGCTTATCCTACCTTCTTGACTTTTGTTTTAAAAAATGGAAAATCATGCAGCCTACTTAACCAACTTTTAGTTAGACTAGAAAATCTGCACGCTTGTTAGCGCGCTCGGTTATTTAGTCCATGCATTTTCTTTCACTTAGCATGTGTATACTATATTTAGATCCTGTTTAGAATGCATGATTTTTATTAGTAATTAGTTTAATTTTATATACTTTCTACTATTTTTGAAGCATTTAATTTTATTATTTACTGTGTTTATTTTTCAATAATTTATTTTCATTTTAAGACGTACGGATTATTAGATTTTAAAATGATGTTAATGTTAAATCTAATCATTAGTTTCTATCATAATATATTAATAATCACAACAAAACTATTTTTTCATTTTTTATTTGTATTTACGTACACTTGCTATTATTTTTTACACATTTAGTTTTATTATTTATTATTTTTAATTTTTATATAATTGATTTTCATTTTGATGCGTACGGTGTATTAGATTTTAAAATAATATTAATATTTTGATCATTAATTTTTTTATAATATATCACTAATAACTACAAAACTAATTGATTTTCGTTTTACAACTTTTTTGCTTAGATTTATCGCGGGGCTTTTGTGCTGTATTCCAAGTTCCAATGCATAGCTGCACGTGTGCAGCTGCTTCAACCCATGCGCTGGCTCGGGCGTCGGAAAAACTATCGCTGCACCTTTCCTCCGAAATTTTGACAAATCCACTTTTAAAAATTTATTTTAAAAATAGACCATATAAAAAACTAATTAAAAAATAAATAAAGAGATTGACGCTGAGCTATAACATATCATTGACGCTGAGGTTCTGTTTAAGCTAGCATGACTTTATCACATAATCCAAGCTTATCGTTACTCATGATATCATCCGAACCACCGGATTTGGAATAGAAAATAGATTCAATTGAAACTAAGCCTAATTCGATTATTAATTTAAGTTTGGCAACAACAACCACTGAAACAACTGTATACCCAAGGTGTCAGTTTGGTGAGTACCTTCTTCACGTTTTTGTGTTTCCGACTACTCGCGGTTGCGGTAGCAAAATGGTACTTGTGCCGGCCCCAATTCCAAATGCAAAGCTTAATTACGAGGTCCATCCACACGAGGGGTGGTTAGCACTTGTGTGATAAACTGATCTTAATTAGTGCGTGGCAATTTAATTATTCACGCTAATCAATCTAGCTATACTGTGTGACACAGTTACATTTTTCATGCTGATCAATCCAGCTATGAGCTTTCAGCCCGAAGCAGAAATGCGAATCGCTCCAATTCTATCCAGCAAGAGATACCGTGGATGGAAGAAACTGTCGAGCTATGACTCAACTACTCAAGATGATTCTCAATCACCCGAATTCTTTTTCACCAAAGAACAGCTCCCTCATAGTATACTTGAATTGTAGGTATAGACATACTGTTCAAAAATTATCCTAATAGTGGTTGTCCTCATTCTTGGATTGAGATCCAATACACACGTTAGGGATTGAACGCAACCTCCTGCATTCACCTTTTCAGCCAACGATTGAGATCGGATGCTACAGTGCTATTGCTACAGTAGAGACTGCACTGGATCCACATCCCTCATTCTTAGTCAACAGGAACAGACATTTCTCCCAATGCCCTCCATTCTCAAAGCTCTCCATCATTTCACAACTTGCACACTAGTCCAACTCGCCGTCCCGTATTTCCATCGTTATGTTCAACCCACAAATATTGAGTAACTTATTTTTTGTGTCAAGAAGATGTATCGATTTCTGAGCCTGAGAGAAGCGAAGAAGGTGTATATTTAGCCAGGTGCTGCAAAGTACTAGTAGACCGAACAAACTAAACTTTTATGCATTGGGCCCTAGCTAGATACCAGGCCCAAGCCAGCCCAATATTGTTGCCTTGTGCTTTCTGACGCAGCGGCCCAAGCAGGCGCACGGAGGAGCGTGTCTAGCCTGCGTTTGTCTAGAAAAAGCAAAAATGCTTGCGGAATTACAGTCTCTTCCTGAATACAACAAGTTCTTGTAAAGATATTACGGAGCACGAACTAAAACATTTCATTTTATTGTCAAAATGTAGCTGCTTTGGTGATTTTTCTTTAGGGAAAAGGCAGGAGCTCTGTCGTTCACTTAAGAAGAATCAGAAAATACACATGAGTTTCATACAGACGACGTTCTACAAGTTACACGTTTGGTGATGAAGTTTTTTCTTTCAGCCCTGAAAACCAAGTTGGTAAGACCTTGATGATAGTGTGGCCATCTAGAAGGCAAAGCCACTCTAGATGTTGGACTTTCTCGTCATCTGTTCACTTCAAATGCAGAGTAATAAGAGGCTTTTTTATACTTAAGGTTATGCAATCAGAAATCGAACTCCATGTGACAAGTAAAAAGGAAGAAAAAGAATCAAAGAAGTGTTACTGCAAGGCGCATGCACAAATTGAACATAAGAAAACAACAACCAACTTTCCTCAAAAGACTCCAGGTGAGAAAGAAGAGCTGCATGCCATGAATTGCAAATGCAGCTGAGCCTAATTCTATTCTTAATTAAGTTTTGCAACAAGAACCATTGAGACAACTTTATACCCAAAGTGTTAGTTTCGCGAGTACCATCTTCCTGTTTTTTTTGTGTTTCCGATCGCTCGCGGTTGCAGTAGCAAAATGTTACTATATCCTGTCTATGATTCAAGATGTCCCTGCTCCCATCTAGTACACTCTGACTCTGATTTAATTCTAGGTTTAGAATTGTCTTAGCATTGCTTCCCATTCTCCATAAATTGGAACAGACATTTCTCCCAATGCCCTCCACTGTCAAACCTCTCAATCATTTCACAACGTGCACACTGGTCCAACTCGCCATCCCATATTCCTATTGTTATCTTCAACCTACGTAAATCGAGAAACTGAGATTAGGGAGTTAATGCACCAAAGAGCCTGTGTCAAGAAGATGTGTCGATTTCTGAGACAGAGAGAAGCGAAGAAGGTGTATATATATGGCCAGGTGCTCCAAAGTACTTAGCGGACCAAACAAACTAAATTTTTATAGATTAGGGCCCAATCTAGCCCAACATTCTGGCCTTGTGCTGTTTGACGCAGTGGCCCAAGTACGTGGCGTGCGGAGTGTGAATTTTACTGTTACTAATTTAATTTTTTTAATTTACAAAACTAATTTTAAAATTTTTCTTTTTACAGAAATAGACTCTTGCCGCCGTGGGCCAGGGCGGCATCTAAAAACCGCCGTGGGCTAGGGCGGCAAATGGCCGGGGCCCACGGTGGCGTCACCAGGCTGTGACGGCGGCCCACGGCGTCAGCGGGCCGGGGGCCACGTGGCATTGCTGCCCTGGGCCACGGCGGCAAATGGCTCCAGGGGGCCGAACGCAAAAATACATTCGCTGCCGTCCCCTAGGGCGGCGAATGCATTTTTGCGTTCAGGCCCCTGCAGCCATTTGCAAATTACCAAATTTGAAGAAATCGGACGGTCCGATCCGTATGCGGACGGTCTGATCAGAATGCGGACGGTCCGATCTTTGTTGTCGGACGATCCGATATGGTGGCGGACAGTCCGATCCGGGTGGGGGCAACGGTCCGATCCCTAGGGTACTCTAACTCGCGAGCGGAAAGGCCGGTGGGCGCAGGCAGGCGGGATGGCGTTCGCATAAAGATAACTTCAGATAACACACATATTAGTGTCAATATAATTCAAAAAACACTGAAGAGATGGGATTACTTCTAACAACACAACATTAATATAATTAACAGTATAATTTGCATACACCAAGTCTTACACATAATGGGCAAGTTCATGCCTTACAAGTTATGCAAGACCTATAAATAAATAACTACAACAATAGCCCCTAGTCCGTACGCCTCCTCGTCCTCCTAGGCTGCGCTCGCACGTACCCGCGCGAGTACGTCAGGCGGTCCGCCGCTACCCCACGGGTGGCTCGGACCGCCTGAGCAGTAGGGAAAGCACCGGCGTCGTGCGGCTGTGTGTCCGGTGCACCTCCGAGCTGTGATGACCCGATCACGTCCTGCTCCGGAACGAGGTCGTCCTCGGTAGAGATCCAAGCAGAGGTGCTCCGGGCAGATCCCCGCCCAGTGTCCCCCAGGTGGTGGTGAGATCCGCCGCGTGGGGCTGGTAAAGAAAAGTTCGCGTCAGCCGAATAAAAAGTGCAGTTAGTTATGGAGAATATGTTCGAACCTAACGTACCTGACAAACCTCGCCCGATCGTGGAGCCTGCCGTCCTCGATCCTCCGGCGGTACCGGAAGGACCTGCTCCCTACGACGTACTGGCCCCTGCAGAACCCGCCGCTCCTGCCGATGTCCCTTCACTATGGGGACCTTGCATATGTATCTGCATCGGCGGGGCTGCATCGGAACGGCGACAAGTCAGAGCACGGACGACCGAGCGCATCGTGTTGCGCATCCGGCGGAACGAGGACGCCTGCTCCTGCTCCGTGAGAGGGATGCCAGCCTCGATGCGCTGGCACAGTAGGCTGAGCTCCGTGTCGACCTGCCTAGCATCGTTCGCTTGTTCAGCAGGACATGCGTGGTTAGTTGCGCGTGGTAAGTACCGTTGAAAATAGTATGAAAACCATTGACTCACTGCGCGGAAGTAGTCCTGGTCGCGGTGTGTCGGGTATGCGTCTCGCACCCCCACGACGTGCCCCTGTGGAGCCCCGGGAGTGAACGTCACCCGTAGTCTGGTACGGGGCTGGTACCAGGAAAGGTACTCCTCGTACCTCTCGGCTGTGTGGGGGTGGATCTCCGTGAAGATGTCCTCCGTGGCTATGAGCCAGTCGTTGATGTACTCGATGATGGTGGGTCTCCACAACCTACCGGTGGCCTGGCCACGGCGATTTAAACTACAGTGCACAACCGGTGACACAATGCATAATAATACGGAATATTCATTTCCACGCATACCTGTGAACGTGTTGCGGTACGGCCTGGGGTTGTGGTTGGCCAAAGGTCTGGCGCATACCGAACTGCCGCATCACACGCTGCAGGCAGTGTGGCTCGACAGAAATGTCAAACAGCATCGGCGTCATCGTCAGCCAGTACGCCTAGTCCCTGGTGCAGAGGGATGACAGCCCAAGCGGCGCACGCGCCGCCACCGCCTCGTCGCTGTACGGCTCCCAGACAACGTCATCATCCGTGATCCTGTCGAACTCCATGACGAAGTCTGGGTATGACTTCTGCACCTGCACGTGAGCGTACCGACGCTACAAACAGGTAAAGAGTTTTCGTTAGTCCAAGTAACATAAAAAACCGAGACGGTTCTAACACCGAGCATACCTCACGACGACACCACACTGTCCCCATCGTCGGATAGTCCTCCGGTGGGACACCCATGTACAGGCTCGCCTCGTAAGGACTGTGGTCCACCACGGGGCGGCCGATCGCGAACCGCTCTGCCGCCCAGAGCTGTAGGAGGAGTGGACAACCCGTGAAGACCGCTTCTGCGTCGGTCTTCCTGCAGCCGTCGCACAGACCCCTGTACGTGGCGGCAAGAACTGCCGATCCCCAACTGTATTGCGGAACAACACCGTCCTCGGCATCGACTATCTCCCTCGCGTAAGGGATCAAGCCCTTGTCGACTGCGTGGCCGTGCGAGTTGGTGAACATCACCCACCCGAACACCCACAACAGGTACGCCTCCAGGCTCCTCTGCAGTGAGTATGCGTCGGCCTCCGGGTCTAGCTGATCAGACTGCAGTAACATATAAGGAAGTTGACACTGTAATTCTTGTACGGACTGAAGGACGAACATAAAACAATAAGAAAGCATTCTTACCGTGTAGCTCAGTACCCAAGCTTGCAGGGGGCCCGCATGCGTGTACGGGGAGATCTCGCCGACAAGGGGAAGCCCCGGAGCACGGTGAACCGGGCGAACCGCTGCAGGATGTCGTCTTGCCATGCCTGGAGCCCGTCAACTGGGCCCACCGGATCGCCGGCTAGAGGCAGCCCAAGGAGGAGGCTGACGTCCTGCAGCGTGGGGGCCATCTCACCGCATGGGAGGTGGAAGGTGTGTGTCTCCGGTCTCCACCGGTCCACAAGAGCTGTGATCAGTGACCGGTCGATACCCCACTTCTTCGCCGGGTCATTCGGGTCCACTGCGGCTGCTACCAGCCTACACAGCGGCAGAAGGCTTGCCTCCCGCAACCTGACAGTCAAAACAAAGCAAGTTAGCAAGTTCACATATACAGCTTCACAGTACAATGTTCGTACGTACCTAGTCGTGAACCGAGGGTCCACGGGAAGGAGTCGCCTAGAAGGTCGAGGACGTAAGGTACTGAGCTGGAGGTTCTGCACCGCCGAGAGAAACGACCGATGGGTCTGATCGGTGGCGTGATCCAGCAGTTGAGGCGTTTGGTAGTCCATACTGTTGACGCCAAAAATCCCCGGGATCTGGTTCGGCGTCAGAAGACACGCGAAGGCCTGGGATATTTGCTTTACTCCAGTGCAGGTCCTAAAGTGTTGAGGTTCGTAGGCGTGCCAGTCAATTTGACCCTGTAATTGACAAGGAGAAAAAACGTTAGATCAATGAGCCAATCAGCTGGAAGCCGATCTAGACTCGTTTCATCGGCCGATGGCCGATAAGCACTGTAGCACTTATACATCGACTAGAAGCCGATGATGGCATGAATAATAACTAATAATAAGCAAACATTAAATTAGCCGATCATCGAAGGGATGCTCAAGAATCGGCTGTAAGCTTGGTAAAGAAAACAAGTAGGATGCATAAGGAAAATAAACTACAGGAACTCCTGCCGATCATAGTTTAAAGTTACTGGTATTGCTGCGAAGATACTGCCTGCGCCCGTGCCCGGGCCCCTTGCTCACATCGGCTCCCGGGATCTTCATCCGCTGTCCATACCCGTGCCCGGGTTCTTACCTAAGCTCGTGCCTGGGTCCTCCCCTGAGGTCGTGCCCGGGAACTTGGTTGGGGTCGTGCCCAGGAACTCGGTTGAACAGAATAAACCAACCGGCTAGCCCTTAGCCGATCGCAACAGTAATACAGGCAAGGATGTATAACAAGGCAAGCGATAACATAAATGATAAACAATTGACGAATCTGCCGACTACTGAACAGGGCGCATGGACATCGGCTGGAGGCCGATGTCAAAAAGATAACAGAATAATAAAGCCATTGCCAACAATATAAGATAAATAGATGCAGTCGGCCTTAACAGATAACTTATCGGCTAAGCACTCCGATAAAGACACCGCATAATACCCATCGGCTCATCAAGAGTGAAGCTATCATCATCGGTCTAGTAGATCGGACCCAACCGTTGCAGCACAGACTGATGACGATAACGATACCTTGATAGGCCGATAGGTCTGATGCGATCGTGATTAAAACATGATAACTTACCGGCTATACATCCCGATAAGACGCCTGCGCATAAAGCATCAACTTAGCATGAACGGTTTATCGCTAGCAGCTTAGTAGGTCAGACCTAACCGATGCAGCACAAACTAATGATAAATCGCTCCCAGTAAGCCAATACGATCTACGCACGCGTGATGTGATATACCTAGTCAATCTATGAGATCAAACTGAACTGATACAGCCATAGATAAAATAAATATACCGTGGTAAGCCGACTACCATAAACCGACTAGAATATCGGACCTAACCGAGAAAGTCCTAGCCGATAGGTAGCCGGGGTGACGAGACTTACCCTCTCGCTGGAGTTCGGACCTAACCGATGCAGCCCGGCTCGAGAAGCAGGATCCCGTCGGAAGGGTGGCGATGCGCCGAAGTTTGTATTGATTGTGTGTTTTTTTACAAGGTACCCGGGCATACGTATATATACCCCGAGTTAATACAGTCCTGATAGGACACGGCACAAGACTTCCTAATTACAAAAGGAAACACTAACAGGACCTGATCGGACACGAGATCAAGTCTGCTAAAGATAAAAACTAATACTGCCTAAAAAGTAGACACGATAAATAACTGGTAGACACGATAAATAACTGCCATATTGCGGTCTTCACGGCTCCTCCCCGGATTCGGTCCCTTCTGGATGAATCTCCGTTAGATGACTGTGACGCTCTCCTTTGACCGAGTCTGACACAGGGCCTTACCAAATTTTGGCGTTAACACATACCTGCAAGGAAAAAGAAGCGGAACAGATTAGCTCAAATAAACATAGTGCATTACAGTCAGAAAATTAACAGACAACAAAGTACCTTTAAAAGGCCAGCGGCTATACTACACAACATAACCCCAACGTGCACGAGGACGCCTGCGATGACGCTGCCTATCAGTCGTGCCTTCCCCAGTTGGCCGCCTTCCGTCAGCGCCTGATCCTTCCATAGGAACTTCCGCTGCACTTAGGGCCTCGGCGTCTTTCGTGCACTTCTTGTAGGTATGTCCATCCTCTCCGCACCTACTGCAACGTTTAGCGCTAACGCCGGCCTCGGATTCGTCCATATCATTGCGAATCCTCCGTGTTCGATGGTGGCCTGCCTTGTTCCTTGCCTTTGTCGGGTCAGGGATGAAATAAATTGGGCTTGTGTCTTCAGTGAAAGTGCCAACGATGCCGAAACCAAAAATCTCGGTACTCCATATATGCATGATTGCTTCCTTTTTAAAGTACGGAGACACATATTGGCGTTCATCAATGCCGCACTCCCTGCAAGCGGCAATGACATGAGAACAGGGCTTGTGGTACAAGCTTGGTTTCTGGCAGGAGCACTTGCATGTCCCATCTTCCTTTAGGACACACTCTTGCACAGATTTCCTTGCGAATATGCCACGCCTGGACCTGCCGGCACACAATATCTCAAATCTATGCTCTCGTGTTCCCTGCACTCGGACTCGGTGCTCTCTTGTCTTCTTGCATTTCTCCTCAAGGTACTTTGTCATTTTTGTGCCGAACCAAAGGTTTGCATCGACCATAGATGGGCCATTCTGTCTGCACCTGTCGTGGAAGTACATCTGTGTTCCATGTAGGATGAACTCCACGATGGCAACAAGGGGGAGTTACCTCACACCGCGCCTGACCCAGTTATAGACCTCTGCAAGGTTCGTCGTCATTATGCTGTACCTTGCTCCACCTTCATCGTACAACAATGCCCATTTCTCCTTCGGCTCGTGCTCGATCCACTGCGAAAATCTGCTAACCGAGGAACCGGGCCTCCTTCTGAATGTACCGTCATCGGTGGGAAGTGCACCTAGAGCTTCAAGGCCGTCAACACCTCTAGCTGCGGGTCTTGCAGAACTGACGCCTCTATGTTTGGCTGTCAGCTCATCAAGTCTCCTCCACAGCTCATTGAACTTCTTCTGTTGATTCTGGGCGCACAAACGTTTGAACATGGCCATCAGCTCCTTGTTTCTGAACTGCTTATAAAAGTTTGCGCCCATCTGACGCATGCACCATCTGCTCTTTACATCTTCCCACACCGGAGGGTATCCCTTGTCTGCGCAGCCGTTTCGCAGCTCCTCGATTGCACGCAGCATCCCTGGATGACGGTCATGTATGAGACATACCCCTGGCCTCATCCCCACCACCTTTTCCTTAACCAGCCTCAGAAACCAGTACCAACTCTCTGTGTTCTCGCTCTCGACGAAGGCAAAGGCCACAGGAAACACTTGGTTGTTTCCGTCTACTCCGATTGCCATCAACATTTGCCCTCTGTACTTTCCAGTTAGGAACGTGCCGTCGATGCAGAGAATGGGCCTGCAATGAAGAAATGCAAACATGCACGCCTGTAGAGAGAGGAAGGCCCACTGAAGGACGCTCTGCCCAGGATTTGCTAACGATGGGAAAGTTTTGATTTCGGAGTAGCTGCCAGGATTCCTCGCACAGATGGTTTCCAGTAGGCGAGGCAAATTATTGTACGAAGCTTCAAAACTGCCGAATCTCTTTTCAATTATCTTCTGTTTGGCCCTCCATGCCTTGGCATATGTAATGGTGTACTTGTACTTCTCCTCGATGCGCCTGATAATTGCCTTGGGCTCAAACCGGAGGTTCTCCACAACAGCATAATACAGCTCTAAAGCGATGAATGCATATGATATGTTCCTGTGGTACTTCTGAACACCCGAAAGATGACAGTTGTGCTCCGTCACGATTGACACGGACCAATAGTCGTCATATTTCTTCCTGGATGCGTACATCCTCCATGGACATCCATCGCTTGAACTTGCACACTTCACTTCGTACACTGATCTGGTGGACTTTGATACCCAGAACTCTCTCCCAAGTGACACCGCCCACATCTTCACAGCCTCTGTCAACTGTACTTTTTCGGCGTATCTAGTGCCTTACACCACTTCATTCTGCCGATACTCCCATGGTACGGTATGCCCCTCTGAGACAACGAGTCCGGAGAAGTCCTCGTTGTCCCATTTTACCGGGTATACATCGTCCTCCGAAGAATCATCATCCTCCACATGCTCAGGTTCTGAGTCTTCAATTTCCATCTCCTGTACTAGACCTGGGTGTCTCTCCCCTTCATCTGCAAACCCCCCGGTCCCATGTCTTCTTGGCCTCCTTCCTCTCCAGCACCCTCGTCTGCTGCCTCATTTTACTCCTCTGTTTCATCGGGCCCTTCTGCTGTACTTGGACCAGCCTGATCAATGCTGATCTTGTCATGCACTACCACTAGGATGCTAGGTGCCCATCCTCGCTGCAGTGCACTCTCCACAAAAAATACTCAGCTGCCGTCGAATCTATTGGCATCAATTCCAACCAAAAACCTTCCACAGCCCAGCTAACCTGTGCGTACACCGTAATTGCATTTACTTGAGGATCTACTCCGAATCCCCTCGTTAACTAATTGTAAACTCCAGGAAAACTTTTCTCAGCTGGAGCTATAATTCCCTTTTGTGCTACGTTGAACTCCGATAAATCTACCCCATATTGTCCTTCTCTGACATTTCCTTCACCGTGATATATCGCGAATGCAACTCTATTTGCCATTTCTGTTGACAAAAAAGATTTTCACTACAGTTATTAATCTGTACTAACCAATATTCGTTCCATAAAAAGGCTGTAGGTATGAGTCAAACCATTACCGTTTCTACATTTTACAAACTAACACAGCAGCGCTAATAAAGTTATACGCTAGGTTTATCTACCGTGTCGAAATGACGTATACCAATGATGGCCATGGCGAAGCATATTTATTTCTAAAATATCTACAATTTACTACCTGTCCACTATGTTCTTCTAGTACGGTCAAATAAATTTAACACTAACGATGGTTATGCCAAACCGCTAATATTTTCATATTATGTCGGGTATTACACTACGCGTCTAGTACTAATTAACACTTATCTAAAAAATTGACTACATGACGGAAGGAGAGAAAAAATATCTGGGTTCGACTTAAAAATCCGCGAGGGCTTCGCCGCTGTACTGCTCCTCCTTTGCCTCAGCTCTATTGGACGAACGCTGGAGGCGGAAGGGGGAAATGACTGCGGTTGCCGGCGTGAAAGGATTTTATAGGGGGGGCTAAAAACCGCCCTCCCCCAGGGTGGCGAATGCAAATTTGCATTCTTCCCCCTGTAGTTCTGCCGGCCTCATGGGGGGCCCGTGAGGCATTCGCCGCCCTGGGCCACGGTGGCAAGCCCACGTGGCCCCCCGGCTTAACGGCGGCCCACGCCGTTAGCACCCCTCACGGCCGGGCCATTTGCCGCCCTGGGCCATGGCGGTTTTTAAATGCCGCCTTGGCCCAGGACGGCAAGAGTCTATTTCTGTAAAAACAAAAATTTTAAAATTAGTTTTGTAAATTAAAAAAAAATTAAATTAGTAACAGTAAAAATTCTGCGGAGTGTTGTCTGTAACCTGCGTATGCACTGTCCAGAAGAAGTAGAAATGCTTGCACAGTTGTAGATTCTTCCTAATAAGACTAAAACTCTAACTTGCATGTTCTTCTAAATATAGCATGGGCCACAAACTAAAACATTTTTTTAGACGAAAGGCATTCAACACTGCTTTTAGAAAGCCAAAACAAAACAGAGTCTCATACATTAATACTGGGGTTACCAGCTTTAACTAAGACGCGGCCATAGAGGCACCATGACAAAACACAAGCAGAAAAAAAACACCTCTATCCATCACAGGTTTCTTAACCAGAACGGCTAAAACAGACCAACACAACATTAGTCTAGATCCATACATCAAACTCACACTAAGACATAAAGGCTAGCATCCGTTGATGATCAAAGTTGACATCACGTGCATATTTGTGCCTAACAGTTTTGTCATGAATTTTATTTAAACAGAGGTCTTTGGAATTGGTTCTGCATACATGGTTTGGCCACTTTGTCTGCAACCGGAGTCATGTTAGTCGGATTGCAAAGATGATGAGTTCGGCTCAGGTTGGATTAGTTATTTTTTTCATATATAATCAGGAGATCAAGCTGGCCGGTGGACAGATATTTGCGTGTATACGGTGACTAGAAAAGAACCAGGAGGAGTCCGAGAAGAATACTACAGATGTTTAATTGGCCTGTGCTGTGTTCCAAGGGTTCGCGGTTGTTCTCGTGTTCTTCGTCGTCCCGGCCGGAGTCTCCGGCTGTCACAGGCGCGGGCGCGGGCAAGTTCCCGGGCGCGAGGGCCCGGGCGAGTTCTCGGGCGCGGTCGGGTTCCCGGGGCGAGGGCCCGGGCACAGACGCGGTTGCCGGGGCGAGGCCCGGGCACGGATGCGGTCGCCGGGGCGACGCGGTTCCCGGGTCCCAGGCACGGACGCGGTTCCTAGGCCTCGGGCGCGGACGCCGGGCGCGGGCAAGGTCCCGGGCACGGGCGCAGGCGCAGCCTTCGGTCCAGGGCGCTAACAGTAAGCAGGAGGAATACTTCGGCTCGGTCTCTGTTTTCTTTTTACCGTACGCGTGGAAAATATTTTTGTGTACAGGAAAGACCAGCCGCCCTATATATATAAGGGGTGATGGCCGATTGACAACACACAATCGACATATCAATCTACTACATTATTTTGCATCTACTATTTTCTCTCAACCCTAGTTTTTGCTTCTTGTTCTTCGTTGCCGTCTACTTCGTTGCGACAGCGAGCACAAGGTCGTAGGGGCAGTTAGGCCGACCTAGGGCAGCCCATCGCCGCCGTTCTCCCTGACGGGGTCCCTCCCGGGAGCGTGGGGTGTCGGGTTCCAAGAGCTCTCGCCGGCGTGTCTTGCGTATCGCGCTCCCGACGAGACTCCCCTTGCAACGTGTCTTGCGTATCGCGCTCGTCGCCGGGGGCACACGTGACGTGTTCATGTGCGAACACACTTTTTGGCGACTCCGCTGGGGACGAAGGAAGATCAAGGTACATCTACGCCGCCGTCAGTCATGTCTGGCAGTAAGATCCCAAAGTCCGGAGATATCAGCACCGACAACATCATCAAGCCTAGCTTTGATGAATTGTCCGAAGAGTATCACCAAGCTTATGAGGCATACAAGAGGAAGCGTGAAGAGGAAGAGATGGATAGATTCCTTGCCAACTTTAACAAAGATCGTCAAGGTAATATCACAACGGTTGGCGAGATCACCTTCCCTCCTCTACGAGGCAAAGAAAAGGTACAAAATTCTGTAAGCAGCGCTTTTTCTCCTGAACAGTTGGCTGAATTAGAGTTTTGCGTTGCACAGAATAACAATCTTCTTAATCAGGCTATGATAGATATGATGAACGCTAAGAAAAATACGCCGCAGCCCTCTAATAGTCATGTTGGTGCATCCACTAGCGCAGTAAACCCTAACCCAACAGCACCTATTGACTCATCGGAATTGCCACAACAACCCTCATATGGCATGCCGATGAATTTCTTTTCTGGGCAGCAAGCTAAACCGGGAAATGGATTAATGATGATGCCTACATATCCTAATCCCATTGTTAGCATACCATCTTTGGGGGTTTCGGTGCCAAATAAAACCATGCCACAATTTTCTACACCGCCGATGCCTATGTCACAGATTTTAAATACGTGCAACACTCCTATGAATCCTACGCCACCACCCAGGGCACTCCCAACCAATTTAGAAGAAGTTATGGTTGGATTACGAGAAGATATGCATAGGATGTTTGTTGAATCTTTTGGGGTTGAACCGAAGGTTAGAGGACGAACTTATCAAAAGCCATACCCATCCTGCTTTGATGCTATTGCTTATCCTCAAGGTTATAAGGTTCCTGAATTTTCTAAATTTAATGGCGAGGATAGCAAAACCACATGGGAGCACGTTAGTCAATATCTTGCTCAATTAGGTGAAGCGGGTTCTATGGATGAGTTGAAAGTGCGTTTATTTCCTTTACCTTTAACCGGTACAGCTTTTTCATGGTTTTCTGCTTTGTTTCCTGGTTCTATTACTACATGGTCGCAGCTAGAACAAAAATTTCATGATCATTTTTACAGCGGCGATAATGAGCTTAAGCTATCACATCTTACATCGGTTAGGCAAAAGCATGATGAATCGGTATCAGATTATGTCAAAAGATTTAGAGATGTTAAAAACCGGTGCTATAGTCTTGTGATAGGTGAGAGAGACTTAGCTGATCTTGTGCTTAATGGTTTCAAGACTCACATTAAAGAAAAATTAGAAGGCTATGAATTTTTAACTGTTAATCAAGTCTTGCAGCGAGCTTTGGCTCAAGAGAGTCGAAACAAAGATGTTAAAGAAAATTATAAGACTAAAACTGATCGTCCTCACGTGCATGTTATTGATTATAATTCTTGTTCGGATGATGAAGTTGATGTCTATGCTGCTGACTTTGTTTGGCCCTCAAAGGCCAAACCATATGCTTGTAGTGCTCTTAAGCCGATTCGCAAGAATCGTGAAGAAGAGATGAAATTCACTTTTGATATTGCTAAATGTGATAAGATTTTTGATGCTTTGCTGCAAGACAAGTATATTAAAATTTCACATACTTTACCGCCGTTTGAGGAGCTGAAACGGCGAGCTTATTGCAAGTATCATAATTCTTTTTCTCATGCTACTAATGATTATAATGTCTTTCGGAGACAGATCCAATCGGCTATCAATGATGGATGATTGAGTTTTGCAGAAATGCAAGTTGACAAGACTCCCTTCCCCATGAACACTTTAAATTTGGAAGGGAAGAAGGTGTTACTTCGGCCGGAACAAGCCGAAGCTGCTAAAGGAAAGACAAGTATTGTTATCGGTGAACCTAGGGTCGTAACCACTGATGACAAGGTCTTGAGGAAAAGGGTTGTGCTTGAGAAAGCCCCCGATGGCAAGGAGACATTAAAAATCACTATGAAAACTTCTATGCTCGGGGGGCAAGTGCAGCAAGGAGGTCATGCAAAATTCATCAAGCCCAAAGGTTCAGAGGTTGGCAAGTGGAAGGTGAATGAGGCAAAAGCGCAGCAGAAGAAAATCAAGCCAACATTTGATATGCTGTTGTCCAAATATGCCAAACAAGCGGCTGGTTCTAGCTCTAATCGGCCATCACAATTGAAGCGTTCAAGGTCACCTCCACGCCATCAATTTCAGCATCAACATGGTCCATATGGACCATGGGCTCCTGCACCATGGATGGCGCCACCTCCCTATGCACCATAATATGCGAGAGATTACTATGGAGGATGGGAGCAGCCCTCAATGGCTCCATGTGCTTTTCATCCTGGGTGGACAGCACCTAGAAGACCTGTATTTGAGAGGCTAACTCACTCCGCAAAAGGCCGTTTGGGCAGTGGCACTAATCGGCCATCACAAGCCTCTCTAAAGAAGAAGATGGTGAAGCAAGAATGGCGTGCTAAGTCACCAAGTGCTGGAATTTCAGAACCAGCAAGCAAGCAAGAAGGGAGGTCTACAAGTTACGACATCATCAAAATTGGCACTATTGATGTAGAGATCAAAGAGCGGGGTAAAAGGCCAATTATTATTGGTAATTCGGATAAATCTAATATCGTTATGGTTGCTGTCCAACCAGGTGCAGCAGCTAATGATCATGAGGCAAGTACCAGCGGCACCAAGAAAATAGACACCAGGTATACCCAGCCGAGATGGTGTCCTCCCGGCTTGTCCAAGGCTAAGAAGAGGAGGTTGCAGCGTATGAGAACTCAGCAAAAGGAGGAGGAAAGGAGGGAGAAGCAAAGGGATGAATTCTTCAACCAAATTCGGCCCGTCATCAATCCGAAACAAATGTGGAAGCCTAAGGTTGATGAAAAAACAGCAGCACCTCCACCTGTTCCAGCAGCTGTTACTCCAACTCAGGAGGTACCTGAGGCTATCCCAACCTCAACCATATCACCTACAGCACCTCCTTCATCACAGACACCGCTATTTACCTTGGGAGATGACGAAGAGATGGTGGACTTTGAGCCGACACCTAGCAGGGAAGGTGTGGATATTAATATGGTTTATTACTTACCTGCTAAGTATCGTATTGTTGTTGAAGAAGGAGAGGTAGCTCAGCTGGATTTTGGTCCCAAGAATGCCATCTTTGAGAAGCCTAAAGAACCGGTGAAGCACTTGAAACCGCTGTATATCAAGGGTCATATTAATGGATCGCCGGTTGCTAGAATGCTTGTTGATGGTGGAGCTGTGATCAATCTTATGCCATATTCAGTTTTCAAGAAATTGGGGCTGCAAGATGAAGACTTGAAGAAGACCAATATGGTGCTGAATGGCTTTGAAGGCAAGGAACGGACAGAGGCCAAAGGAGTTATTTATGTGGAGCTCACGGTTGGAAGCAAGACTTTGCCCGCTGCGTTCTTTGTCACTGAAGTGCAAGGTAATTACAATGTGATTTTAGGCCGCGATTGGGTACATGCTAACCAGTGTGTGCCATCTACCATGCACCAATTTCTGGTCCAATGGGTTGAGGATGAGGTGGAGATAATTTATGCAGACACATCGGCTTGTGTTGCCTTGGCCGATGCTATGGTGGATTGGCAACATCCTGAAGCTACTTGTTTGACGGGACGCAATGATCTTCCAGAATTTGATTTCCTTAGTGCTACAAAAAATGGTTTTGTGCCCGTCATGTTAAAGCCGATTAGTGGTGATCGGCTCAAAAATATAATGTGATTAGATGGATCCTAGCTCAGTTTGGTTGCAAAAGCGTCTCGAAAATTATCGGTCTCAAGAGAACGATATGCATGAATCCATAGAAGAGCTAGAAAATATGGATAAGCTAGGACAAGGTTTTACATCGGCCGATCTATTAGAGGAGATAGACATTGGTGATGGATCAGTTCCTAGGCCGACTTTTATAAACAAAAATCTGAAAGCCGATTACAAGTTGAAGTTAATCGAGCTCTTAAAAGAGTATGTTGATATCTTTGCTTGGGAATACCATGAGATGCCTGGCTTGAGCCGAGAGTTGGTAGAACATCGGCTGCCCATTAAGAGTGGTTTCAGACCTTTCAAACAGCCAGCTAGAAGGTTCAATCCCAAGATGTATGACCGGATCAAGGAGGAGATCGATCGGTTGCTTAAAGCTAATTTCATTAGACCTTGCAGGTATGCTGATTGGATTTCCAATATTGTGCCCGTGGAGAAGAAAGGATCCGGCAAATTGAGGGTGTGCATTGATTTCAGAGATTTGAATAGAGCTACACCCAAAGATGAGTATCCTATGCCTATAGCCGATATGCTTATTAACGATGCTTCTGGACATAAGGTCATTAACTTTCTTGATGGTAATGCGGGGTATAACCAGATTTTTATGGCCGAAGAAGACATATCCAAAACGGCTTTTCGCTGCCCCGGTTTTTTTGGTTTATTTGAGTGGGTGGTAATGACCTTTGGTTTGAAGAACGCCGGTGCTACATATCAAAGAGCTATGAATTTAATCTTTCATGATTTGCTTGGGGTCATTTTAGAGGTTTATATTGATGATATTGTTGTCAAATCGGATGCCATTGAACCACATTTGGCCGATTTGCGTTTAGCTTTTGATAGAATGAGAAAGTATAATCTGAAGATGAACCCTTTAAAGTGTGCTTTTGGTGTATCGGCTGGAAAGTTTTTAGGTTTCATTATTCATGAACATGGCATAGAAATAGATCCTAAGAAGATTGAAGTTATCCAGAAAATTCAGATTCCTGAATGCAAGAGAGATGTGCAAAAGTTCCTTGGCAAAGTCAATTATTTGAGGAGATTCATAGCTAACTTGTCGAGGAAAGTTGATGCTTTTACACCTATTCTTCGGTTGAAGAGCGACACTAATTTCACTTGGGGGGAAAAACAGCAAGAAGCATTTGAAAAGATCAAGCATTATTTGGTTACTCCACCAGTATTGAGAGCGCCCAAACATGGACAGCCGTTTAGACTTTATATTGCAGTGGAAGATGGAGTAATTGGTGCTGTTTTGACACAAAAAACTGAAGGAAAGGAGCATGCTATTGGATATTTGAGCCGGTGTTTATTGGACGCTGAAACAAGGTACACTTTTATTGAAAAATTATGCCTTTCGCTATATTATGCTTGCACAAAACTGAGACATTATTTACTATCTAGTGCTTGCATAGTAGCGTGTCAAACCAATGTCATTAAATATATGTTGCATAGACCAATTCTTAGTGGTAGGATTGGTAAGTGGGCTTATGCTTTAATTGAATATGATTTGGCTTATGAACCTTTGAAAGCAATGAAGGGCCAAATTGTAGCTGATTTTATTGTTGAGCATCGGATTGATGATAGGCATGATGTTGATCTTGACCTTGTTTCTTTAGTACCATGGAGATTATATTTTGATGGTTCAGTCTATAGCAATGGCCAAGGTGTTGGTGTTGTTTATATTTCTCCATATGGTGCTGTTTTTGAAGCCTCATGCCGCTTAGAATTCTTTTGCACAAATAATCAAGCCGAATATGAAGCTTTGTTGTTCGGGCTAGAGCTGTTGGCTGCTATAGGTGCTACACATATTGAGGCTTTTGGTGATTCGTTGTTAGTAGTGCAGTAAGTATCTAAGGTTTTTCAGTGTTTCGAGGAATCACTTAATGTTTATCTTGATACTTGTCTAGATATTATTGCTACCTTGGATTCCTTTAGTATTGCTCATGTATCTAGACAGGAAAATTGGAGAGCAAATGAGTTAGCACAGCAAGCATCCGGCTATCACGTTCACCATGGCGTGTTTTACATCTGTCAAGAGCCGATGTCTTGTCTTGCTAACATGGGCAATGCCGAACCGCAGCCCACCGATTCGGCCACTAATTTTAAAGTTTATGCAGGTGAAGACAAGGACTGGAGGAAGCCTATTGTTAATTATTTGCAAAATCCTAACAAGAAGGTGGACAAGACGGTTCGGCGGATGGCTTTCAAGTATATATTGATTGACAATGACCTTTATCGCCGAACTGTTGATGGTATTCTTTTGAAGTGCTTGGATGAGGACCAAGCGAGAGTTGCTATGGGAGAGGTGCATGAAGGCATATGTGGTACACATCAGTCGGCACACAAGATGAAGTGGTTGCTACGGCGTGCTGGTTTCTATTGGCCGACGATGATTAATGATTGCTTCAGATATTATAAGGGGTGTGAAGCTTGTCAAAAGTTTGGTAATATTCAGCTAGCTCCTGCTGCCATGTTGCATCCTATTGTTAAGCCGTGGCCATTCCGAGGTTGGGGATTGGACTTTATTGGACGGATTCATCCTCCATCGTCGAAGGGGCATCGGTTCGTGCTAGTTGCTACTGATTATTTCACCAAGTGGTCTGAAGCAGTTCCTCTCAAAAATATGACACATGTGGAGGTAATTCAATTCATAACTGAGCACATTATCCATAGATTCGGCATTCCTCAAACATTAACTTCGGATCAAGGGTCTTCTTTTATATCATCACAAGTCCAAGATTTTGTTGAATTATATAAGATAAAGTTGCTCAACTCATCTCCATATTATGCCCAAGCCAATGGACAAGCGGAGTCCACAAATAAAATGTTGATCAAGCTCATCAAGAAGAAGATTGAAGATAATCCTAGAAGATGGCATGAGGTGCTGTCCGAAGCTCTTTGGGCACATAGGATCTCAAGGCACGGTGCAACTAAAGTAACTCCATATGAGCTTGTATATGGACAAGAGGCTGTTTTGCCCGTGGAGGTGAATCTGGACGCTTTAAGATTAGCCAAGCAAAATGACTTATCGGCGGTGGATTTCCATAATTTAATGATGGACAATATTGACGAGGTCGCCGATAAAAGATTAGAAGCATTGAGGGCTATGGAGAGAGACAAGCTACGAGTGGCAAAAGCATATAACAAGAAGGTCAAGTTGAAAAGTTTTCAAGTTGGTGATCTAGTGTGGAAGGTGATTTTACTGATTGGCTCAAAAGATAACAAGTTTGGGAAGTGTCTCGAGTTGGGAAGGTCCTTTCAAAATTGCGAGAGTGGTTCCCGGAAATTCATATTTGGTGGAGTCATTGCAAGGTACTTTGCTGCCCCGTGCTCTCAATGGCAAATATTTGAAGAAGTTTCATCCAAGCGTGTGGCAAGAAGCTTAAGCACGTATGGCCGATATTTAATTATCGTCCTTAGAACAAAATAAACATGGCCGATGGGTGTGTTGACATCATCCTTAGTCTTCGCACAAGAAAGAAGTATATTTTTTGGCATGCAAGCTTTGCCAAAAAACAGGGGGGCATGTGTTGATGATCAAAGTTGACATCACGTGCATATTTGTGCCTAACAGTTTTGTCATGAATTTTATTTGAACAGAGGTCTTTGGAATTGGTTCTGCATACATGGTTTGGCCACTTTGTCTGCAACCGGAGTCATGTTAGTCGGATTGCAAAGATGATGAGTTCGGCTCAGGTTGGATTAGTTATTTTTTTCATATATAATCAGGAGATCAAGCTGGCCAGTGGACAGATATTTACGTGTATACAGTGACTAGAAAAGAACCAGGAGGAGTCCGAGAAGAATACTACATATGTTTAATTGGCCTGTGCTGTGTTCCAAGGGTTCGCGGTTGTTCTCGTGTTCTTCGTCGTCCCGGCCGGAGTCTCCGGCTGTCACAGGCGCGGGCGCGGGCAAGTTCCTGGGCGCGGTCGGGTTCCCGGGGCGAGGGCCCGGGCACAGACACGGTCGCCGGGGCAAGGCCCGGGCACGGATGCGGTCGCCGGGGCGACGCGGTTCCCGGGTCCCGGGCACGGACGCGGTTCCTGGGTCCCGGGCGCGGACGCCGGGCGCGGGCAAGGTCCCGGGCACAGGCGCAGGCGCAGCCTTCGGTCCAGGATGCTAACAGTAAGCAGGAGGAATACTTCGGCTCGGTCTCTGTTTTCTTTTTACCGTACGCGTGGAAAATATTTTTGTGTACAGGAAAGACCAGCCGCCCTATATATATAAGGGGTGATGGCCGATTGACAACACACAATCGACATATCAATCTACTACATTATTTTGCATCTACTATTTTCTCTCAACCCTAGTTTTTGCTTCTTGTTCTTCGTTGCCGTCAACTTCGTTGCGACAGCAAGCACAAGGTCCTAGGGGCGGTTAGGCCGACCTAGGGCAGCCCATCGCCGCCGTTCTCCCTGACGGGGTCCCTCCCGGGAGCGTGGGGTGTCGGGTTCCAAGAGCTCTCGCCGGCGTGTCTTGCGTATCCACTCCCGACGAGACTCCCCTTGCGACGTGTCTTGCGTATCGCGCTCGTCGCCGGGGGCACACGTGATGTGTTCGTGTGTGAACATCATCCATCACTTCTTAGCCCAAATCATCCAATTCCAGACCTCGGGATAGAGATCGATAACCCCCAAAACAGAAATTTATCTATCATTGATTCCATAATCTGATTTTCCTCTGTCTTCATCAACGTCTTCCATTGCCTGAGAAGAAAAATAGAGCGAAAAATAGTAGTTAATGAGGAGGGCAGAATCTTATCTCTAAAAACCTAATCATTTCTTATCAACCATAGAGCCCAACAAATTGCTCCCAAAAGACAAATATAACTCCTATTCATTTTAGAATCAGCTCTATCCAGGAAAGACTAACTTAAAGTCTTCAAAATTGACAGGAGACCTTGGCCATCGTAGAACATCTCTACAAACACACCAGGCCAAAACAGCAATAGGAGAGTTGAAGATAATATGGTTAGCATTCTCCACAGCCCCACAAAATTTACAGAATTCAGATCCCTCCCAACCTCTTTTCTTGAGCTAGGTAGTTGATTGAATCTTATCCCTGCTAGCTAGCCATAGGAAGTACTTTACTTTCAAGGGGCAGAGAGCCTTCTAGATTTCCAAGCTATCCTTATCTCTCACACCTCTAAAAGTTAGGGCCTTATATAAAGATTTTGAAGAATATATACCACTCTTCTCTAAACTCCATTTTAAGCAATCTCTGCCTTTTTCTCTCTGAATACCCATGCACAAATCTTTCAATTTTTCCCATACTTGTAGCTCCTCATTACCAAAAGATCTTCTAAGAGACAAACTTTGAGGACTAAGAAAAATGACATCTGCCACAGAGATATCTTGTTGATTACAAATCTCATAGATACTATTAAAGCTAATACTTAGAGGACAACTACCGAGCCATACATCTTTCCAAAAAAGGATGTAAGACCCCTGACTCATACTCCAACAGCTACCCATTTTAGTCCATTCACTCACAGATCTAATCCATTTCCAGAATTGGGACCCCTCCAAACTTTATAATTGAAAGAACCCTTTCCCCCTCAAATTTTTCTTCCTTAACACATCTAAACATAAATTAGATTTCTTAGATTCCAAAACAAAAATCCATTTAGCCAATAAGGCAACATTCATACTCCTGCTTTCTATAAACCCCAGGCCACCAACTTCTTTGGGAAAAGCCACATCTCTCCACTTAACCATATGAAATTTTTTCTTGCAATTCAAACCATCCAGTAAAATCTACTTCTGACAGAATCCATTTTATGATGTACACCCTCGAGGAGAAGATAAAACCCCATTGCATAGGTGGATATAGAAGAAAGGTAGGAGTTTAAGAGAACATCTCTGCCCCCATAAAATAGATTACCACACTTCCAACTCCCTAGCCTTTTTTTCTATTTTATTAAGAATAAAGCTGAACTTTGCATTAACTAACTTATCAAGGCTAATAGGAAGACCCATGATCCATTTTATTAAGACAGATTACCACATTTCACTGATCTTGTCAAAATGTAGCTTCTTTGGTGATAAAGTTTTTTTTTAGCCCTGAAGACTAAACACCTGGATGATAGTGTGGCCATATGAAGGCAAAGCCACTCTAGTAGTAAGACGTTCTCTTCAAACGCAGAGTAATAAGATGCATCCTCATACTTATGGTCATGCAATCAGAAATTGAACTCCCTGACGAGTGACAAGCAAAAAGAAAGAGAAAAATATCGAAGGATGTTACTGCAAGGAGCATGCATAAATTGAACAAATATAACAAAATAACCATCTTTTCTCAAAAGACCCCGACTGAGAAACAAGGATTGCCATGGATTGAAGTAGCGGCGTGCGTTGTGAACCGGAAGAACTGATGCATAGGCATTTCTGTGAGACATAGAAACTAACTTTAGATGACATATCATAGTTGCCATTAAAGAATTAATTTGTTCCTTAAGAAAAGTGTTAAACAAACATATGCATCCACATAATTATACAATTACTAGTTGAATAAATTACCTTCGTCCGATAAATTCTCCTGAAGCCTTACATCCCTAAAAAATATTATAATCTTTTCCAGAGTTGAGATTAAGCCCATAATAATATACCTAGCCACAAACAAGGGACATTGTTATTATTCTATATGGGAAAGGGGAACTCTTCCTCTTAATTTCCTGGGAACACAATATCATGACTGTAAGATGTGGCCGAGTATATACAGGTACATCCAGGTGTTAGGATAGGCGAGAAGACATGGCAATTCGAGTAGTGAAGGAGCCAGATGTTACTATGGACTGAAGGAATAGTGATGTGATACCTTGGCTAGGTCAGGGAGAAATAAGCTCCATGTTTTGGAAGTATTTGTAGAGTACATGACAAAAGGTACAAAACTGAGAGCAGGTTAGCAAATGCATACTATGGTATCCTCTTGTAGGAGTACTACTGGTTCTTGGTTTGTTTCCGTTGCTGACAAGTAAACTAAAGAGAAAAAAAATGTTTTGTAATATTAAGCTGATTTTGCCTATGTAATTTCAGGAAAGATAAATTGATATCAATAAACTGTTGGGTTGCATATCAATCATCCACTGCATAGTCCGCTTTGAATTTATATATTATCCAATAAACATAAGCTACGACTCTAGCGCGCCAGATACGGTAGAGAATGCTTTGCGGGTACCATCACAAGGAAATCCAATGACAGGCCACATTCAAAGCCACACAATACTTGATATACATTATCCATTTTGTACGAAGTATTTCAGAGAGTAGACGTTTAAGAAAACATCTTAACAATGTCCAATTAACCTCGTAACTACCATCATCTTATTCCGTTCGCCGTGCCGTTTTGCCAAATTGTGGGTTAGAAACTCGAAGGACCGAATACATAGACATAGGGACTAACATTGGACCGAAGTAAATTTGCTAAGAAGACAAGGTGCTCTTAGGGCATATACAGTAGAGAGACAGGGGTCCGTCTATAAGATGCTGAAATCTGGCATAGAGACAGCTAAAACACAGTTCATACAATGGGGTGTCTATTTTAGTGTCTTTAAGCTATTTAATGCTTTACATGTGGCTAGGATCAATTATGAATAGTATTTTGTATGCCCTTGTGTTGTTATTTCATAAAAGTACTTATCAGGCATAAATTAGATTAACATGGTAATAATATTTATTTATAATAATGAAGATACACTATATAGTATATATAATTGTATCATTGTTTTGCTAATTTTCTCTCTTTCCATAGCGTTGCCATATGTGACTGATTAGGTTTGTGGAGGCAAGGCCCCGGGTACCTCATTACTAGTACATGGGCCACTCGGATAGAGGATGGGCCGAATCATGTAATTAGAGATAAGATAGCACCCGGCAGGCTGTATCTTGTATAATAAGGAAGCATAGTCTTAGTCGGATAGTACTCTATCTCTAAGAAGGAAATCCCTTGGTCGTATCCGACTGGGATCCTTATCATGTACCCCTGTCCCCTAGTATATAAAGGGAGGCAGGGCGCCCCTCAGGGCAGGCACAACAAGAACAACCAGATCATCGATCGCCATACACCTCAGAGGAATAACACCTCAATTGGACGTATGGTATTGCCTGAGGGCCTGAACCAGTATAATTCTCTTGTGTTCCTCTGCAGTCCACCGAATTCACCCTCGCCGAGTAGCCCCATAGTTTTATTGCCGGTGCAAAGCATCGACAGTTGGCGCGCCAGGTAGGGGTCTCTGGCGAATTCCTCATCTGAAGATTCGATGGATTCAATCAACGGAGTTGACAGCAACAAGTTCTTCCCCGGAGATGCAATTACCTTCGGAAGCTTAGACTTCATTGCCGATCGATCCGGCAATCTCACCTTGGCTGAGGCAGATCCAATCTTGCCAGCCGGGGAACTAGCCGGCGTTGCGCCAGTCGGCTCACAGGACGTCACGATCTCCTTCCCCGACCTACTACGGCAGTCCTTTACATTGCCGAGCATCGGGACAACCCTCTCCTTCGGCGTCCGACTTGCGCTAGGCCTTGAGCCAGCCCGAGTTAGGCCGAGAAGGGGAGAGGTCGTCAATTTCCCGTACAATTCCGGTGACGCTGCGTATCTTTATTCCGCGCAGCCGACCCGATCTCCAGCAATTCAGTTTGGACACGGCCAAGCGCCGTTTCAAATTGGATCTAGAGAGGTCGGAGTCGTTCTCACTCCGATAAACTATTCGGAGTCCGACAGCAAGTCGGACAGCGGTTCGAGCGCTAACTCGGACTTTAATTCGGCAAGCTTCCCCCTCTCCCGTGAGATCTTCATGGCTTCAACACCACCTTCTGAGGTACGCCGACTACAAGAGGAGCGACAAGAGGAGGCGCGCCGATTACAACAAGAGGAGGCCAACCGCGAAGCCCGCAATAACGAGCTGCGACAGGCTGGGCGAGTCGCTCAGCAACAGATCCTCCAAACCAAAATTGGCGACCACGACGTCTTCGTCACACCACAACAGAATGTTGTGGCCGTAGCAACTCTACTGGACACACTCCAGCTCGGGGCCGATCACCAGGCCACCCCGACTATCGCCAAGATCAAGGCGATGATCACAGCTGCTGCCTGTCAGCAGTAACAGCAGTCGGGTGACACTGCTATACCGACCAACTGGTCGGGTTCTCCGGCGGTAGGCTCATCTGCATCAACACGATGTTGGGCAGCCGGCTCCAGTCGGCAACGCGAAGAGTCCCGGCAAACGACGCTCGGCAATACCAATAATGACAACCGGCAGCGTCGCCAGTACGACCGCCGACCCAATCAAGACCTCCGAGTGCGACTGCACCGAGACCTTCATCACACCATAAACGCTCGATGCGAAGAACGCGAAGAAGATGAACGCCGCCGACTGGAAGACGAAAACGAGCGCTTCGGTATCCACCACGAGCGACTACATCGCCAAGATCGGAGTCGGAGCCCTCACGAAGACGAAGGCATCCCAGCCTTCACTCGGGAGCTACAGGACGTCTTGTGGCCGACTGGTTTTAAGCCCACCAGAATCGAAAAGTACGACGGCAAGACAAACCCAGAGTCCTGGCTCACCGTTTACACCCTAGCAGTTTGAGCTGCTGGGGGCGACAGCAGAGTCATGGCTAACTACCTCCCAGTCGCGCTAGCCGACTCGGCGAGGACATGGCTGACAGGCCTCCCGAGGCGGTCGATCGGTTCCTGGGGACTACTCAGGGAGCGGTTCATCGCTAACTTCCAGGGGACCTACGACAGACCCGCTTCGGAGCATGATCTTTATCAACTGCACTAGAAGAAAAACGAGTCTTTACGCGAATTCATCAAAAGGTTTTCCGAGAAGCGTAACCAAATTCCAACTGTCAAAGACGAAGCCGTCATCGCCGCCTTTCGCAAAGGGGTAAAAGACGCTCCGCTTATCGCAAAATTCACTCGGAAGCCACCATCCACAGTCCGGGCGCTCTTCGACATGGCCAACAAATACGCCGACTCGGCCGAAGCGGTCGCGGAGGCCCTCGACGAGAAGAAGGAGTCTTGACAGAAAGAACAGAAGGCAAAAGCCGACAACGAGCCGTCTCAAAACAAGTCTGGTAGCCGTAAGCGGAAGTCGGACAACGAGGTGGCCAATATGGAGCGCAGTCGGTCGCGGCCCCAGTGGAACAACGACTACCAGAAAGTCATGAGCGGGCCATGCCCGTTTCACCCCAAGGGAAAGCACGTGGCCAAAGACTGCTATATGCTCAAAAAGTTTGCCTCCGAGCAGACTTCATCGTCTGGCGCCGACAAGGACAAAGACAAGCCAGACTCGGGTCCGGCTGATGATTTCCAAGATCCTCAAGCCGAGCTCAACCATATCTTCGGGGGGCCACTCGCGTACGAGTCCAAGCGCAAACTGAAGCTTTCAGCGCGCGACATCAACACGGTCTCCACGGCCGACACCCCTGTTAACGCCAAAATTTGGTAAGGCCTTGTATCAGATTCGGTCAAAAGGACAGTTGTAGTCAGATAATGGAAATTGATCCAAGAAGCAGACCGAGTCCGAGAAGGAGCCGTGAAGACCGCGCGTGGCAGTTAATTACTATAGTTATTAGGAAAATGTTTATCTCTTTTAGGAAACCTGACCTCGTGTCCGGTCAGGCCTTGTTAGTGTTTTCTATTATAGATAGGAAATCATATACCGTGTCCTATAAGGACTCGTGTAACTCGGGGTATATATACGTATGCCCGGGGACCTTGTAATTATCAATCACAGATCAATACAAAATTCGGCGCATCGCCACCCTTTCGACGGGATCCTGCTTCTCGAGCCGGGCTGCATCGGTTAGGTCCGAACTCCTGCGAGAGGGTAAGTCTCGTCACCCCGGCTACCAATCGGCTAGGACTTCCTCGGTTAGGTCCGATATTCTAGTCGGTTTATGGTAGTCGGCTTACCACGGTATATTTACTTTATCTATGGCTGCATCAGTTCAGTTTGACCTCATAGATTGATTAGGTATATCACATCATGCGTGCGTAGATCGTATTGGCTCACTGGGAGTGGTTTATCGTCAGTTTGTGCTGCATCGGTTAGGTCCGACCTACTAAACTGCTAGTGATAAACCGATCCTGCTAGGTCGATGCTTTATGCGCAGGCGTCTTATCGGGGTGCATAGCCGGTAAGTTATCTTCATCACGATCGCATCATATCTATCGGCCCATCGAGGTGTAGTTATCATCGTCGGTCTGTGCTGCAACGGTTGAGTCCGATCTACTAGACTGACGATGATAGCTTTACTCTTGATGAGCCGATGGGTATTTGCGATGGTCTTATTGGAGTGCTTAGCCGATGAGTTATCTTCTGAAGCCGACTACGTTTATTCATTATCTTATTCTATACTTGCTCTGTTCAGTAGTCGGTTGGTTCATCAATTATTTATCATTTACATTATTGCATGCCTTATCACATATTCTTGCATACATTATTGTCATGATCGGTTAAGAACTAGCCGACGAGCTTACTCTGCCAATCCGAGTGCAAGCATGAACGGGTACCCGGGCACGACCTCAGCCGAGACCCCGGGCACGATCTCAGGTAAGGACCCGGGCACGAGTACAGGTAGCCAATGAAGATCTTGGGAGCCGATGCGAGCAAAGGGCCCGAGCACGGACACGAGTAGCATTTTTCATGACAACATCAGTAATTCTAAACTATGATCGGCTAGTGATTACTTATTTATTTATGCATTACAATTGCTTGTCTTACCAAGGTTATAGTTGATCTTTGAGTATCCTTTTGATGATCGGCTAGCGCATCACTGGTTTATTATTATGATTTTTGCCGTCATCGGTTTCAAGCCGATGTATAAGTGCTACAGTACGTATCGGCCATCGGCCGATAAGGCGAGTCCAGATCGGCTTCCAGCCGATTGGCTCATGAATCTAATATTTTCTTTTTCCTTGTCAATTGCAGGGTCAAATTGACTGGCACGCCTACGAACCTCAAGACTTTAGGACCTGCACTGGAGTAAAGCAAATCTCCCAGGCCTTCGCGTGTCGCCGCGACGCCGGACGGCCCCCGGCGGGTTTTCGGCGTCAACACGCTTTTGGCACGCCCGGTGGGACACGAAGTTTCAAGCCAAAATTCCAACAAACACAGTTTCAATCAAGATTTCAACATGACCGGAAAAGAAGTCAAGATGGACAACGTAATTCCGGTCACCATGGAAGATCTAACTGAAGAACAAAAACAGCAAGTTGAACAGACCATGACAAATTTCCAAAAGCTGTGCCTAGAATCCTTCAGTATGACAAGGCAAGGGCCGATTCAGAAGTCTCAGTTTCCAAAACCAGTACTGGTAGGAGAATCGAGCCGTACACAACCCGAGAGTCCACCAATCAAGCCTTTGCAGGAGATGGTTAATGAGGCTGTTCACCATGCACTCATCAATCAATCGGGAGTCTTGGTAAACACACTGCATAATCTCATCAAGAAGACTGTTGATGGATCAATTGCCCAGGAACCAACTCGGGGTCCTGTTTTTCTCCCACCAAAGATAGAGCCAGGCCAAGTTAATTACAACATTAGCAAGGATATACCAGAACACTTGTTCACGCAGAACCAGGCTGGGGGGCAACAGGATATTCCTCCTGGATATCACCGATCTATTTATTATGGGGGATACCAGCAGAATTATCCGGGAGGAGGAGTTGATCCAGGTACCTACCAGAGGGAGTATCACAGACATAATCGGCAACCAACCCCGCCGATACAATATCAGCAGTATCAACAGGAGAACGCAAGAGAAGAAGACTTATCGGCACGGGTTGAAGAGATAGTAAGGGAGCAGTTCGGGATCAAGCCCAAGGAACAAGCGTTCATGTATCAGCACCCATATCCTGAGTGGTTTGACAGGGTTCCGTTACCACACCGATATAGGGTCCCGGATTTTTCTAAGTTTTCAGGGCAGGACAACACGTCTACAGTAGAACATGTCAGCCGATTTCTGGCACAGTGCGGGGAGGCATCGGTTGAAGAGGCCCTGAGGGTTAGGTTTTTTCCCCTATCACTATCTGGATCGGCTTTTACATGGTTCTCTTCGTTACCACCGAATTCTGTTCGGGGATGGGCCGATCTAGAGAAACAGTTTCATAAATATTTCTTCGCCGGAATTCATGAGTTGAGACTGTCAGATCTGACATCGGTTAAGCAACGACCAGATGAAACAGTACCGGAGTATGTTCAACGATTTCGAGATATCAGGAACCGATGTTATAGTTTGAACCTGAGCGATGGGCATCTGGCTGATTTGGCTTTCCAGGGTCTTTTGGCGCCGATCAAGGAGAGATTTTCTTCACAAGAGTTTGAGTCCTTGGCGCACCTGGTGCAAAGGGTATCGGCTCATGAAAGCCGATTTCAAGAGGCAAAAAAGGACAAGTACCAGAGGAGAGTTGCTCAAGTTCAAGTTTACTCATCGGGCTCAGATAATGAGGAATCCGATGCTGAGGTGGGATTGGCGGAGTGGGCCAGGAACAAGAAGTCAGTGTTGTGCCCATGGGTCAAGGATCTTGGCAAGGAGGAGCGGTGTGATTTTGATGTCAGTAAAGCCGACAAGATCTTTGATTTGCTGTTGCAGGAAAAGCAAATACAACTGCCGCCAAATCACGTGATTCCATTAGCTGAAGAACTGAAGAAGAAGAGATATTGCAAATGGCACAATACTATATCACATCATACTAATGAGTGCAAGGTTTTTCGGCAACAAATTCAGTTGGCTGTCGAACAAGGGCGAATCAAATTTGAAGACAAGAAGCCGATGAAGATAGACGGGCACCCGTTCCCTGTAAACATGGTTTATGCGGGATCGTCATCAAGGGCCCAAACCGATGAAGGAAAGCGTCAGAATAAGTCAAGGATTACTTCATCGGGTATGATAGAGAAATACTCAAGATACGAGGAACAAAGGGATGAGCCAGAAAGATATAATCCACACTGGGATTGCCCGTTCTTCCGATTTTACTGGGATCAAGGGATGAGACTGCCATCAGTAAAAAACTGCCCCGAGTGCAATAGTACAGGGGATCGGCACGATCGCCAGCAGGAGTTTTCGCGAGATCGGTCGCTTGGAAAAAGAGCATCGGTTTATAGCCGATTAGGGCCGATCCATGAAGAATTCTTTGAAGAGGATGAAGAGGAAGTATATGAAGGACAAGTTCAGAATCCTCAATGGTGTCCTAGTGGCATATTCACGAAGAATCAGAAGAGAAGGGCACAACGGCTACGACACCGAGAGCAGCAAGAGGAACAGAGACAGGACCAAGAAGAAGCCGATCATCGTCATAAGAGAACCAGGCAAGTATGGCGCGTGAAGAAAAGGGACGACGAAGATCAGTCGGCTCCAGTAAATATGGTGTTCTTTTTGCCTCGGGAGTATAAAGCGCTTTCATCAGATGAAGAAGGCGATGAGGAGTTGTTCGCTCAACTGACATTGCAACCTGATCAAGCTATATTTGATAAACCTGAAGAATCAGAGCATCGGCACCTAAAGCCATTATACATCAAGGGATACGTGAATGGAAAGCCGATGACTAAGATGTTAGTTGATGGAGGAGCAGCGGTTAATCTTATGCCTCAAGCCATGTTCCGGAAGTTGGGGAAGACTGCCGAAGATCTGATCAAGACGAATATGGTGCTGAAAGACTTCGGTGGGAATTCATCAGAAGCGAAGGGCGTGTTAAACGTGGAGCTGACAGTGGGGAACAAGACATTGCCCACCACGTTTTTCGTCATCGATGGAAAGGGGTCATACAGTTTACTTCTCGGCAGGGACTGGATTCATGCGAACTGTTGCGTACCTTCAACAATGCATCAATGTCTGATACAGTGGCAGGGAGATCAAGTCGAGGTAGTGTTAGCAGATCGGTCGACCAATATTGCCATGACTGATCTACCAGTTTGGGAAGCCGATGGTGTTGATTGCCTGTCTGGAAAAGTTTGGGAAGGAGACTATCTTAGGGTTACTAGCCAGGGGATACAGCCGATCCAGCAAATCGGTTCTGAACTGTTACTCTGATGGGCTCTATTGAAGACTTTGAGGGAAAACTAGGGCAAGGATTTACGTCGGCTGATGATTTGGAAGAGATCGATATTGGACCAGGAGATAGACCAAGGCCGACGTACATAAGCAAAAAATTAGATCCTGAGCTACGAGAGGAATTGATGAAATTGCTGAAAGAGTATCGGGATTGTTTCGCCTGGGAGTACCATGAGATGCCAGGATTGAGCCGATCGATTGTTGAACATCGGCTGCCCATTAAACCAGGATATCGGCCATTCAAGCAGGCTCCAAGAAGATTCAAGGCAGAGTTATATGAGCCGATCAAGGCAGAGATCACAAGATTGTACGATGCCAAGTTTATCAGGCCATGCCGATATGCTGAGTGGGTTTCTAATATTGTCCCGGTGGAGAAGAAGAACGGAAAGTTGAGAATATGTATTGATTTCCGGGATTTGAATAAAGCTACCCCTAAGGATGAATACCCAATGCCGATAGCGGATCTGCTGGTGGATGCAGCCTCAGGTCACAAGATTATCAGCTTCATGGACGGCAATGCGGGATACAATCAGATTTTTATGGCCGAAGAGGATATACACAAGACTGCGTTTCGATGTCCTGGAGCTATCGGCTTGTATGAGTGGGTAGTAATGACTTTTGGATTAAAGAGTGCCGGTGCGACTTATCAAAGAGTGATGAATTATATATTTCATGATCTCATCGGCTTATTGGTGGAAATCTATATTGATGATGTGGTGGTTAAGTCTAAAAGTGGGGAAAGCCATATAGCCGATTTACGAAGAGTGCTGGAAAGGGCCAAGAAATACGGACTGAGGATGAATCCCAATAAGTGCGCTTTTGGTGTATCGGCTGGGCAATTTTTGGGTTTTATGGTTCATGAGCGAGGGATTGAAGTTAGTCAGCGAAGTATCAGAGCCATTAAGACTACAGAGCCACCAAGCAATAAGACAGAGTTGCAATCGTTGATCGGCAGGATTAATTTTGTGAGAAGATTCATATCAAATTTATCAGGAAGGATTGAGTCCTTCACACCGTTATTGAAGTTGAAAGCCGATCAAGAATTTGTGTGGGGGGCAGCGCAGCAGAAGGCGTTTGACGAGATCAGGAATTATCTTAGTTCCCCGCCTATTTTGATTCCACCGCAGAAAGGAGTACCGTTCAGGTTATACTTGTCGGCCGATGAGAGGTCCATCGGTTCTGTTTTGATCCAAGAATTTGAAGGCAAGGAGCGAGTTGTGTTTTATCTGAGCAGAAGGCTTTTGGATGCTGAAATGAGATATTCTGCAGTGGAGAAATTATGTTTGTGTTTATATTTCTCATGTACAAAATTAAGGCACTATATCCTATCGGCTGAGTGTACAGTGGTTTGCCAGGCCGATGTGGTCAAGTATATGCTGTCGGCTCCAGTCTTGAAAGAGCGAATTGGCAAATGGATTTTTGCTTTGACAGAGTTTGATTTAAGATACGAATCGGCTAAAGCAATCAAAGGACAAGCAGTGGCCGATTTTATTGTGCAGCACAGGGGGTCTCACGAAGATTATGTGGAGCCGATCCCATGGATCTTATTTTTTGATGGATCGGTTTGCAGGCATGGATCTGGTATCGGTTTGGTTATTGTATCGCCTCGGGGGGCAAGTTTTGAGTTTGCTTTTACAATTAAGCCTTATCGAACTAACAATCAAGCGGAATATGAGGCGGTGTTGAAAGGACTTCAATTATTGAAGGAGATCGGGGCTGATATCATAGAGGTTATTGGTGATTCTTTGTTGGTGATCAAGCAGTTATCTGGAGAATATGAGTGCAGGGATGATGTTTTGAGGTCATATTATGAAGAATGCATGGATTTGTTGAAGGATTTCAAGATGGTGTCAATAAATCATATTCCCAGGGAGCAGAATTTGGAAGCCAATGATCTTGCACAGATTGCTTCAGGATATCGGCTGAATAGGCAGGTTGAGGTGGAGATAGCTGATATTGATGTCCAGAGCAAGGCCGATGACTGGAGGCAGGAGATAATTGATTATTTGCAAAATCCGTCGCAGTCTGTTTCCAGGAAGATTCGGTATAAAGCTACTAAGTATGTGCTACTTGATGGGGAGCTGTATTATCGAACTTTTGAGGGAGTTCTACTTAGGTGCCTAGATTTGGAAGAAGCCAAAGTGGTCATGTGCGAGGTGCATGAAGGTGTCTGTGGGACTCACCAATCGGCTCATAAGATGAAGTGGTTGCTAAGAAGAGTGGGATATTTTTGGCCGACAATGTTGGAGGATTGCTTCAGGTACTATAAAGGGTGTCAAGATTGTCAGAGATTTGGAAATGTGCAACGAGCACCAGCGTCGGCTATGAATCCTATCATCAAACCGTGGCCGTTCAGAGGATGGGGAATTGACATGATCGGCCAGGTTTTTTCTCCATCGAGTAAAGGGCATAAGTTTATATTGGCGGCAACAGATTATTTTACCAAGTGGGTAGCGGCGATTCCTTTGAAGAAAGTTACGTCCAAGGAAGCGATCGAGTTTGTAAAGGAGCATATTATTTATCGGTTTGGGATTCCTCAAACGATAACTACTGATCAGGGATCCATCTTTGTGTCTGATGAGTTTCAACAATTTGCTGCCAGTATGGGAATTAAGCTATTAAATTCGTCGCCTTATTACGCTCAGGCCAATGGGCAAGCAGAAGCTTCCAACAAGAGTTTGATCAAATTGATTAAGCGGAAAATTGATGAGGAGCCACGGCGATGGCATACTACATTAGCCGATTCATTGTGGGCTTATCGGATGGCATGTCATGGGTCTACTCGGGTGCCGCCGTATCAATTGGTATATGGACATGAGGCGGTTTTACCATGGGAAACTAACATCGGCTCTAGAAGACTTTCTTTGCAGAATCAGTTGACGGCCGATGATTATTATAACTTGATGATAGATGAACTTGAAGATTTAGCTCAGAATTGGTTAAGAGCGCTGGAAAGAATCAAGGAGAATAAGGCTAAGGCAGCTCGGCATTACAACAAAAAGGTGGTGAATAAGTCGTTTGCCGAGGGGGATCTTGTGTGGAAGTTGATTTTGCCGATTGGGTCCAGGGATAATAAATTCGGGAAATGGTCGCCTAATTGGGAAGGGCCCTATCGGATTAATCGCTGTGTGCCTGGTAACGCATATATATTAGAAGATCTTGGCGGGACGGAGTTTGCTAAAGCACTTAACGAGAAATATCTCAAGAAATACTACCCTAGCGTTTGGATCAACTCTTAAATCGGTTAGATACAGCCGATTTCTAAGCAATTCGGAAAGCCGATGTTTTTCTGCATCGTCTAAAGACAGCCGATATCAATTGATATCGCTTCAGATCAAACAAGCAAAGAATTATAAGATTAAAAAGGATGAGTGGCAGAATCGATCCGGATTACATGACAGCAGAAAGGTGATCGGCATGTTCCAGAAGATCGTCAGTTACAAAAGTTTAAGATTTACAAGAATTTTTGGATCGCTTCAATTGCGCGCAAGTGGATTTGATCAATCTCATTAATTGTACGGATGTCGTCTTCGTCGGAGCCCGGGATGGTCTTCAGACTCTTGTGCCGATGAATGACTTGACGCACTGCCGCTGCAACTTTGGCTTTCTTTGATAATATCTGGATAGCTTGCGCGTAGGCCGATTAGTTGGGATTCTGTTTGCTGTGAGGTCTTTGCGAACTTTTTCAAGTTTGCTCAGTAAATGGCCTCCTTTTTCTTCAGCTGGTTAGCTTGGGTTGGAGTTCTTGGGGGATAGCAGGCTATATCATCAAGCTTTTTCTTCCTTCTGCTTGGGCTAATAGCGATCAGCTTGGATGTCTTCGGTGGCTCTTTTGTTGGTCAGCGCGATCGGCTATGCGCTGTCTAAGCTTGATGAGTTTGAATCTATGGGACTCCAGATGCTGTGGGGGTTTAGTGCGTCGACAAGTTCTTCGGGCAGATGGTGTTCGATCTCTGCGAATCTTGCCGGATTTGGCACAGTCTTCTACCAGTGCGTCAATCGGATTTTCCAGCCGGCTGTGATGCTCGTTAAGTACTCACGCACGTTCGTACGGCGAGAGAAAACCGGTTTGGAGGCCGCACTGGTGGTCGTAGCTTCTTCTACCTCCAGATATTGACCGATGTCGAAAGGGAACAAGTCGACCAAAGGACTGCAAGGTTAACATCGGTGAAGCGATCAATGAGAAAGATTTAGGAGCAAAATTTGGAGTTAAAAGGTTACCTGAGGAAGGACATCAGCGGCTTGAGTGGCACCATCGGTTTCGGGGGGATGATGGACTGTTCTTCGAGGGGGCCGATGTCGATGGAAGTAGGGACAGTATCATCAGCAACCCAGAGGATGGTGCTGAGAGGGGAGTAGCTGGAGAAATCATCGGCTCAACACTTGGAGGGACGTCAGAGGGATGGTGAGGTTCTGACCGATGATTCAAGCTAAAAAGGATTTTGGTAAGATAAAATAAGGAGGTGGGTGATAATACTAATAAGGTTTAGGCGCATACCTGAGGGACGAAGGCAGCCGATGTGGTCTGGGGAGAAGATGGCGGTCGTGGCAAGCAGCATCGGCATCGGTCTTCTGTTTCTTTGAGGAGGGACGATGCGCTAACTTCTTACGTTTTTGGCCCATCAGCCGAGGCCGCTTGGAAGAGCCGATGGAGAATGGAGCATCACGCCCGTAAGTTTGGGGTGGCCGATGGAGGTTGATATGGGGGAAAAAAATCAGCCGACTGCTGTTGCTTGTTCTTGGGTTTCGACGCTGCGGCCCTGCAAAATTAGAGGTGAGAGTTGGTTGAAGATAGGCGATTAAAGATTGCAGGTGTTACTCGTCTTGATTCAACATAGTCGGGCGTCCAGATGGAAGCAGTAACAGGCGGGTGCTAAGCAGAACAGATGTTTCTTCCATTCTGACCACCGATCGGAAAGAGCTTGGTGTTGGCAGTGCAGATGAAACACTTCGGTGGCGGCACCTAGCAGGAGGGAGTCTGTCAAAGACCGGCAGCCGATATATTCCCAGGCGCTGCTGACTGTGCCCCGGGCTTGGAGTTTGTCGATGAAGAATAGACCTATCGGGAGCTGACCAAGGCCAAATTGGCGAGAGCCGACTGATGGATGATAGAACTCATACGATGGCTGAGTTCGGCCCAGAGAAAAGCCGGTTGGCAGCAGATAAGGGCTGATAGCCGATAGGTATATGGCTTTAGATTCATCATCATTCAGAGCTTTGAGTGGATCGAAGTTGGATGGCATCTCGAATGATGATGGCATTGTACGCAAACAAAGAGTGACATCCTGGTAAAGCCGTAATAGAACCCCTTGAACCATTGACTAACTTCAGCGGGGGTTATCTTGCCGCCAGAAAGGGCGATGCAGCTTCGCCCATAGAGATGCATCGGCGAATAGAACAGGGTCTTGATCTTCTGGGTAGTCGGCTAGGAAAGATTGCTTGAGGAGAGAAAGTTTCTGGGATGGCCTTGGAGGTGTAAACGTTAAGCAGAGCTGTACAAACCAAGGGCCCCCAATATGGCGACGGGCTGGCCCGGGCGATTAGCTTAGTTGCCACCTGATGGAGCAGCTGGTAGGTGGCGCCAAGGAGATAGTGCCCCAGCGGGATTTGTTTCCTATCGGCCAGGCACTCTGCCAGGCATTGCATATTGGTCGTCGGGCCGAGGGTTGCACCACCAAAGACGAACCGTTCCAACCACAAGTTTAGGAAAGCGATGTGCTCCCGATCATCAACCGGTCCGGTTCCTTTGTTGTGGAGAGATATATACCTGGACCAGCCGCCGATGTTTTTTGTTTGAAGCCGGTGAGCAGGCTTGAACCGGAGTTTGAAGGGGTTGATGTAGCTTGTCGTATCCAGGCAGGTGAGCATGGTTACGTCCAGCAAAGTGGGGTTCATCGGCCCATGCCGACATGAAAGCATTGAGAGCATCAGACCAGTAGTATGAGGCCCGATGCAAGTAGGGACTCGTTCTTTCCATGTCAGCCAGGGAGAGATTGATGCAGTGGCCGATGTGGGAGATTCTTCCAATAGGTCCTCTTTACAGCCGATACATGAGGTACCAATCTCTCCACCCGGACAGCTTTACTCGGCCATGATCTGAAGCTGTTGGTCCGTCACTGATCAACATAGTTCGAGTTCTTGAGGGACGCGTTGGGTTCGGCGACGATGAAATCGGTGGGATCTTCACTGCCCATGGGGCCATGATAGAAAAAAGCTGGGGTAATCGGCGGCCGGAATCAAAATCTGGGCTTAAGATGCTACGTAAACAAGAACACGACCGAAGAACAGGTGAAGAAAGTGCAGATCGGGTTCGTATAGATTGCAGATTGAGGGAAGATAATCGGGTGAGACAGATTTACCTCAGGAACTGAGATGCCGATGCCATCGCGGAAATGGAGAGTTGCAGGGATCAACGGCGGGAGAAGGTTGCAATGATTCGTCTGGTTTCGCTAAGCTTGGTGAGGATGTGAAGTGAAGCGGTGTGCTTCTGGTGATGTGAAAGCGTAAAAAAGGCAAAGAAGACGAAGCCGTTTTTATAGAGTATGACAGTCGAGCGGGAATCGAGGCCGTTGGCACTGTTTCCAAACTTATGGGCAAGTGGGCATCTGGGCGCCTCGGTATGGGAGAAATGCTGGGAGGCCAAATGAAGGGAATTCAAGTCCTATTGGAAGGAACTCCGAATTGGGGTTTTCGTTTTTGGTTGATCTGGGCATGTGTTAACGCAATTTGGTGGCCTTGTATCAGATTCTCAAAGGACGTTGGTAGTCAGATAATGGAAATTGATCCAAAGAAGCAGACACGAGCGAGAAGGACCGTGAAGAACCCGCGCGTGGCAGTTATTTACTCTATAGTTATTCGGAAGGTTTCTTCTCTTAAGGAACTGACGTCGTGTCCGGTCACTTGTTTAGTGTTTTCTATTATAGATGGAAATCAATACTGTGTCCCTATAAGGACCGTGTAAACTCGGGGTATATATACGTTGCCCGGGGGACCTTT
>RYFJ01002891.1:0-64970 GCA_003991445.1 Oryza meyeriana var. granulata
GGATGTGTTCCTAGTATGAATGGTCTATTGAGGCAAGTTTATTTTTAGGAAGGTTTGGGGTGATGGTTAGAGATGTCCAAATGGGGCCGTGCCCCGTTGGCCGGCCCGGGGCACGGTGCTACAGTAACCGTGCCCGGCCCGGCCGGCACGGTTGGCCGTGGGCCGTGCCCGGCACGCCCGCTCCGGAGTAGCCATGCCGTGCCTGGGCCGGCGGTGCGGCACGGCGGGCCGCACGGCACGCCCGTGGACTGTAGCGGCCGGCCGGCACGGCAAGGTCACGCCGGACGGCCTCCGTAAACCTGCTGGGGGAACAGTGGGGGCGCGAGCACGGGAGCACGGGGCGGGGGCCGCGACGGGGCACGGGCACGGCAAGGGGCGCGGGCATGGGGGCACGGGGCACGGGCCGGCACGGGGCTCGGCGCAGGGGCGGAGGCGGCGGACGGCGGCCTCGGGGGGCGGCGCGCAGGCGGGGAGGCGCGGCGGCCGCGGAGGGCAGCGGCCAGGTGGCGGAGCCGGATATCCAGGCGCTCGCAGGATAGGACGCGGCGGAGGGGGCGAGGAGGCCGGAAGGCGGCGGAAGAGCGCCAAGGACCGGGCCGGGGAGAGAGGCCGAGGCGGCGGCAGGCGTGGAGGGGCGGCGCGCAGGAGGAGGCGGCGGCGGAGGGCGCGGGGCGGAGGCCGCCCAAGGTGCAGGCCTGCGTTGGGGCTTCAGGCGGCGGCGCGAGGGGGCGGAGGAGGCCGAGGCGGCAGGGAGGACGGAGGAGGCCGACCGCAAGGGTGGCAGGCGGTGAGGGGCGGGCGCAGGCGGCGGCGCGGAGGGCGGCGAGGCGACGGAAGGCCGGGGAGGCGCTCACGGGAGGAATTGGCGGCGGCGGAGGGGGTGGAGGAGGCCGAGCGAACGGAGGCGGAGGAGCCGGAGGAGGCCGAGGAGGAGTGCGCAGGCGCAGGCGTGTCGCAGCGTGGGCGGCATGCGTGCGCGTGCTGGTCGGCGTGCGTCGTACTTATACAATTGAATGCGGGGGCTCTGCGAGACCGGGGGCGGCGCGCAGGCGGCGGCGACCCGACGCGCAGCAGTGTGGTGAAGCCTTGAAACGGCGGCCAAAAGGAGGTGAGGGATGTTCCGGCGCCAGGTGCGCGGCGGCGGGGAGGAGCGAGAAGCGAGGCCGGGCCGGTCTGTGGTCGGGGTACGCTGCATGCCGGTGCTTGGGCGCGGTCCGGGCGGAGGGTGCGGCGCATGCGGTTTGGGGTGGCGGGTTGCTGGCTGTCGGCCGTCCATACTATCGCGGCACGCGAGTTCGGCGGCAGGCCGTCCCGGGCCGGCCCGGGCACGGTGGGCCGCCGACAGTGCCGTGCCGGCACGGCACGAGCCACGACCTCGCGTGCCGTGCCTGGCCGGGGGGAGGCACGCGGGCCGGCACGGCACGGCCCGCTATAGGAACCGTGCCTACACGGGCCGTGCCGCATAGTGCCGTGCCACTATCGTGCTAGGGCCGGGCCGGGCCGGGCGGCCCGTTTGGCCACCTATAGTGATGGTCTTTGGTCTGTCTTTTGGAGTCTGATGGTTGGTTCTGCTACTTTGTTACTCGGGCATTTCTTTAATGAAATGGGAGAGGTATCCCTTTCTTTCTTAAAAAAATAATAATTAATATATATGGAACAGGATGTGCATTGTGCTAGCTACATGACATGCATGCATGTCATAAACCACAGTAGCATCAGAAATTCAGAATGTACATCTATGTACATATGTAAGTTACCTTGTTGATCATCTGGCTCCACGCACCCTCGGAAGCACTTGAACGTGGCGCCCATTACTCAGACCTCTGGATGCGATCGACCAAGTTGGCTACAGTAGCTCAGAGCTATTAATTTTCTTCTGACGTTTGTAGATTCCAATGGATGCCGTTTGCCAATTGCCACTGCAACCAGATCAGCTACAAGCTAATAAAATTTTCGTCCTGATCGAGCATGCAAGGCAGCAAAGGTAGCTACGTTTGCAGGTTGCTAGCAGTGGTGCTTTCTTCCGGTCAAAGTGACGAAGAGGAATTGAAGCTGGGGTCGATGGATCGAGACGCTTATAAAGCCCTGCAGCCTCCACGCAGATATTATCCTTGTGCACGACGACAAGGCTTCTCGGCCTCTTGATCGATCGATCTGGACGAAGCTTGGAAGGAAGCCCAAATGGTTGGCAAGCACTCAAAGGGAAACCCAAACCACATCGCATCGCATCGACCACTAGCTGCGACCCCGTAGCTTTGTGTTGGAGCAGACGTCGGGCTCTTTATTCGACCGATACTTTATCCATTAATGATTTTTTTTCTAACATTTGTCATAAAAGAGGAGAGAGTTAGAAGTCGAGGATAAAGCTTGAGATGTACCTTACGGAGATAATATTCCTTCATGTGATGTGGAGACCTGCTTCAACCACTCTGGACAGGTGTTTTTGGAGACCACGAACAAACCTGTTTTATCCAACATGTCCCTAGGGTTAATGGTCTCCTGATAGATATTTTTTAACTTTCATGTATGGACCATTGACGAGCAAATACTATTATAAATGACTGATTACTTTCAAATTAAATGGCGGCTAAGTGCTTTACATTCCTGTTTATACTTGGTAAAGATAGATGGGTGAAAATATTTCTCACGTCTATCTTCATTTTTCTTGTTTATGACCTAAGGTCACGACACTTTGCATGCTGGCACCCGTGGTGGCTCACCCTGTCAGTCATCCAGCGCCGTTGGATCTGCGTTGGACGGCGCAGGATGCGGTGCTGGACTGACCTGGCAGATGGGGTCCACCTCGGTGGGCCTGCGCGGATCGGTATCTCTATCTCCGTCGTTGCGTGTGGCCGCCGCGCCGTCGTGGCGTCGCGCCGCGCGGCGCGCGTGGATGCGGGAAGCCCGCGCGGATTGCGTCCGGCCAAGAGAACTCGCAAGGGCGGAATTTAAGCTACCGGCGTGGCGCGATCCACGGATACATACGCTTTTTGTAAAGGCCCGTGTGTGCAGCTGGCTAGCTTAATTAGCCCAGATATGCATGCCATTCAACTTTACGAATCAATAACGCAGGTGGTTACCTGAAGATTTTTTTGGTTGGGCTTGGATCAGTCTGGGACATAGGATGTGGAGAAGGATGAGCATGCGGAATTAAACCGGCGTGTTCGTTGGGTTTTGATCAGCGTTTTGCTTCAAGAAATAGCCAATAAAATACCTCGTATTCGTTTTGCAGCAATTTCTTTAAAAATGAAAAAGAGGGGATGTGTAATGCTGTGCTAGCTAGCTATCGCTATGTGTAGACATTCCTTGACACGACATTGTAGTAAAGTTTTTTTTCAAGGGCCGATCAATTTGCAGGGATATTAACGTCGCTTGTAGAAGAAACGACGCGTTGGACAGGCCATGGCGTGTTACTGTCTGCGGCAGGTGGTCTCTGCTACGCTACTGGTCTTCACTGGCAACCAATGCGCGTCACGGTTAGTCTGATAGTCTCGGTGATTACGCCATGCATCACAGTCAAGTGGGTCAATCGAGCTTAATTGTGTAATTGGTAACAGGCCACAAATTCTTCTCTATCTAAGGATTATATTTTGAAGGCGGCTGCTACCTTCGGGAATGGCACCCAAACACCGGAAGAACCAGCGCCCAGGAAGATGAAGCTGATCTTGCAGAGCGCCTTGTCCAGGTTCACAGCGAGAGGTGGTTCAGGGGAGGGAAAAATGAACCTTATTGATAATTAAGGAATATTGTATATCTAATTTTGTACTACCTCTGTTTCACAATAAAATAATTTATAGGATTTAAATTTTATACCACAATATAAGAATTTCTACACTGATTTTCCTGATTCACATCATTTCAATGATTCTAAAGATAATCAGAAGCTTAGAAATGGAATCTAGGCAATTTAAAAATTGACAATTGAAGTGACTTAAAAAAATCTTTTCATCCAATCTTAATATTTACCACACAAACTAGAAATCCTTATATTTTAGAATGGAGGAAGTAGTTGAGATAAGATACTTGGACTTGAGTAATAATTGAGAGGTATATTTTAAAATGGAGGAAGTAGTTGAGAAAGGACACTCAGACTTGAGTAATAATCAAGAGGGAGGTAATATAGATTTATCGTGCCGGTCTGCCTGGGCCTGCTTAATGGGCCAATGTGACTTTTGGGCTGCACTGCAGATCGTGCCACTACGGTGTTAGCATACACGGCCTAGTTCAAAATGCGGCCCATGCTATGAGTCATACTGCTCCTGTTATCCTTGATGGAATAATTATAGGCCTGTTTGGTAGGGCTCCAGCTCCTAGATCTTAACTCCTGGATCCAACTCCAACGAGAGCTAGATTCTGTAGGATCTGGAGGTGGCCTGAAAGTGTTTGGCTAGCCTGATCAACTCCAAAAATCCTGAAAGAGATAGGTGGGGGAAGATGGACAATTTTACCGCTCGCTCTGCCGGTGCGCCGCCCTCCGCCGCCGCTCGCTCTACCGGTGCGCCGAAGGAAGCTCGCGAGACGGGGTCGGGACTCCGTGGGGTTTCGGGAGAGACGAGAAAGGGAGAGACGGGGTCGGGAGAGCTGTCCCCTCCGGCCGCCGTCGCCTGCTCGCCGCCGCCTGCTCCCCCTCGGCCGTCGTCGCCTGCTCCCCCTCGGCCGCCGCTGCCTGCTCCCCCTCCGGCCACCGTCGTCGGCCGCCGCCGCCTGCTCCCGCCGCGCCTGCTCCCCCTCGGCGCCGCCGCCTGCTCCCCTCCGGCCGCCGTTGCCTGCTCCCCCTCGGCGTCCGGCCGCCGTCGCCTGCTCCTCCTCGGCCGCTCCGGCCGCCACCGCCTGCTCCCGCCGTCGCCTGCTTCCCCTCCGGCCGCTAGAGCCCTCGCAGGAGTCGTGGGAGAGATCGGGAGAGAGGCCGCTGTGCCTCTGGGAGGGGGCGAGGGAGGGTATATCAGTGGCATTTGTGGGTAATTACAATATAACTTCTATGGGTACATATGTAAAATGGACGGAGCTGGAGCCATAGAGCTGGCAGAGACCCGCTCTAACCTGCTAGTTCTTTTTTTAGGAGTGCTCCAGCCTGATCTGATCCATTTTTTGCTAGAGCTGGACCGTTTGGTTGGGCTCCAGCTCCACTAAACTAGAATCTAGGAGCTGGAGCCCTGCCAAACAGGCCCTATGTTAGTGCTCGTTCATAAAACACCATCACGGTTGCATTCGGCGATTCAACACCACAGCAATTCCAGAAGGAGATGAACACCACTCTGCCAAAGATTTGTTACTGTTCTTTTCTGAGGAAAAAAAACATAGGAAAGGCCATCCATAAAAGAAAAGCAAAAGTAATTCCAACGAGTAAATCTACAGCTCAACTTTAGGTTTATACGGCTGCGAGTTAGAATCTTGGCTGGGCGTCGCCCTCTTCTGTTTCTGCAGCATCTCGACAACTTGATCAAGGGGTGGGTCTCCTGGCCTTCGGAAAACTTGATTTCCAATCTTAAACTCGTAAGCCTCTGGCTGGCTCAAAATAAACTCTTTCAACTAGAAAAAAACACACAGGAGAAAGACATCATTATCAGTTCTCTGACGAACGTAGTTAACTTAGACCTGCATAAACGGATATGAAAGTGCTAGAGTTCTTCCATCGTTTTTGGAATTAATCTCAATGCCATACCCGGTAGAATTAGCTCAAAATTCTTACATCTTATTTAACCTGATCAAGAAATTGAACAGAGCAAACAAAAGCCTCCTCCTACCTCAAGAATGTCTTGGCCTCTGTCCATGGTGAACATGAGAGTGCCGAAATCGACGGCTACGAACTTGGCCGCCACCGCTCCAGTACGCAGCACATTGCTCCACCTCGTCGCGATTCCCATCACCTCCTCCTGCGAGAAAAATGCCGAGATTTTCAATCGGCAGAAAAGGCAGAGACCTACGGCGGATGGCGACCGAAGGATCCGCACGGCACCTGGGAACGGCGAACGCCGAGGCGGAGCTTGACGAAGCCGAACGAGGGGCCGGCGTGGCGGCGGAGGAGCTCGGCCTGGAGGGCGGCAGGATCCATGCCGGACAGGTCCGGCTGCGGGCCGTCGTCCCGCGCGGGCGCCGCGCCCCAATGGCGCCAGTCGTCGTCCTCCTCGTCGTCCACCACGTCGCGCAGGTCGTCGGGGATGGTCACCCGCTTCGCCCCCACCGCCGTCTCGACGGCCGCGCACAGAAGGACGCCGGCGACGAGGACCAATGTGCATCGCCACGCCGTTTTGCCCATCTGAAAGTGAACTGTTGACGGGCTTCAGTTCGAAAAGCTCCAAAATGCGTGGCTAACCAACCATTGTCACAAGACCCTTTTTTACTGTATTTATACATGTTTAAAATGTACATCGCCAATTTTCCTAGATAACATTTCCAGGTCCTCCATCCACAAATACTGGTCGTTTTTTTTTTCAGGTCTGCAGCCTCCAGTACAAAAATTCAACAACTTTATTTTCATATAAATACCTCCACAAATATGTTTCATGACATACTTAGTAACACATTATATAAGGGAGTTGTTTCTGTTATATACTTGCAGGTATCACCTTAATGGGAAAAAATAGAAGGAAAAGAGACAGATCCTAAAGCAAAACACAGAATATACAACATAGCAGAATATACAATTGTTTAGAGGGACTTGAGAACTGAAAATCAACTTCAGGAATTTCTCTGCCTGACAGCAGGGTATAGCTACCAGGCCAGCCACCGATCAAAAGGGAACTGAAAAGTGCAAAGTTCAGCATCATCACATCACACGCGTGGGATGAGAATTCTCAATTCTCTGCAACCTGCAAAACTTGCATGTACTAGAGTGGTTGAGCTCATTTACTGACAGTTAACTCAAAAAATAGAAATGGTCCAGATTTGTTCATGTGTCGGATCAGTTAGTAACGTATAGTGTAGTAGTACCAAACTTCTTTAATTGAGCTTTCAGGGAAATTAATAACTGAAATTATTTGCTGAATAACTCTTCATATATAAACTGACAAAGCAGAAATAGACAACAATGCAGAATGGAATCTGTTCACAAATACACTCTACTTCCATCAAACCTAAAGTTGATGAAGGGCCATCCAAGTTATTAAATTCATATACTTCTAAAGTTATATGTCCACAACTTGATTGATCAAAATTGGCCAGATTAAACATACATGATTAGCACAGATTAACAGATACGACATGCTCATCTGATTTAAGAGTAAAGAATATAAAGGTTCATGATTCCGGTATTGAGGTACAGAATCAAGGAACTTCGATCCATAACAAATGGGCAAAGCTTGACATATCTATCTGAAAATTATCTCAACTGGAATATAGTTTATCAACATCAGGAGGTAAATGCAACACAAGTGATAAGAAATTCGGTTTTCTGGCCTCTTTGCTAAATGCCACTTGCATATTCCAACATTTCCCTTCTCCCATTTATAGTCATTACTTCAGTGAAGTAGCTGCACGCAGAGTAAGCATAAAAGTAAACTGTATTGGAAGATATCAATAAGATCACTATGTACAAGGACCCTCAAAACAACAGCACAATAAAAATTCAGACCTCTGATAAGAAAAGAGGCAAGTCCCTCCATTATATTAAAAAAAATAAATAACACAAATATATTATTATCAAAGTAAATAATTACATTATGATACTAATCTGCACAGCTCTGTCCAGATTCCATCTATAAACAACATCTTAAAAGAATAGAGCAGCAATTCTGCAACTAATACTGAAACTTCCTGATTCTAAGTTGGGACTTAACAATGTCCTAGAAGAAAGAATATTGTGAAAACTTACTATATTGCCAGTCCTTAGAAACCAAGTAGATTGTGAAGAAAAGTTGCTTCTACTGCTGCCATCTTCTAAAACACATGGCATGGGCTAGAATTCTACTTCAGCCACTCAAATGAAACCAAAAAGTCCTCTCGAGAACAAGCGTGAGTTCCTCCTCCTCCCCCTGTTTGCAGTTCTGGCACTTCTCATTGGTGTCAGATAAAACCGCAACATCCCGTTATCCAAGTTCCCGGGAGAAGTATAATGCACGCTCCTGCTTCTACCAATTTTGCATTCCTTATTCCTAAGCCAATCTGTACGAAAATTATGGACATCCCCATTAGCTGTGGCTTGTGAGCTTCTGGCTGAACCTTGGCTTGCTCTGCCCGAACCATGGCCGTGGCGTCCAGGCTGAATTTCACAATCTATGTCTCCTGTCTCCCCATTTCTACCCCTTCTAGTATCCTTCCTTGATTCCGAGAGCGACCGCTCAAGAACATGCTCCCCCTTCCTCACAAACTCCTTGAGTGGGCTAGTGATGCTACGATCCCACACCCTGCTCCACCTGTTCGACCTCCGCCTTCCAACACCTGACATTGTCATCTCCAGCCCGGTGTCACCGCAGTTCCTTGCACCGAAATGGCGCCCCTCGCTGCCAGCATCAGCCAAATGCCCCCCATTCCTGCTCTCTGCAACGCCGGCACGGCTCTCCCCAACCGCTTCCTCTGCATTGCTCCGCCGCTCCCTCCTCGCCCCATCCGGTGGATCCTCCAAGCAGGCGAACGAGCAAGCGAAGGCCCTACCCACCATCGACCCGTCCCACGAGTGCCGCGGCGGCTCCAGGGAGCCTCTGATCGGCTCCCGGCAGACCATCCACTCGCAGGAGCGCCGGAAGCTCGGCTTCCTCTCCACCTGCGCATCGTCGCCGCCGGCGCCGTCCGGATCCACCGGCCTCTCGCGCGGCGGCCGTGGGTGCTCCTTCCTCCTACTCCACCGCATCCCCCTCCTCGGCAAGATCGACCTGAGCCACGCCCCGCCCTTCCACTTGGCCCCTCGATTCCCACCTCCTCCTCCTCCAGGGTCCACCTCAAATTCGGCGACCTGGGGATCCTTGGCGTCAGGCGGATGCGCGGCACCGGCGCTGCAGGAGTCGTCCAGCTGGAAGAGCAGCATGAGCGTCTTCCGCAGCTTGCCGTTGTCGGCGCTGGATCCCTCGCCGGCGTCGGCGGGGCCGACCTCGACGATCTCCTCCTCGGCAGAGTTACGGACGGAGGAGAGGCGCTCCATGAGGCAGGAGGAGCAGACGCCGGTGAAGACCTGGGTCGGGTGCCGCCCGCACCTCTCCACGCCGCCGCCGACCAGTTTCCCCACCTCCTGCTCCTGCTCCGGCTCCCGCTGCGGCTGCTCCACCACCGCCTCCATTGGGTCGCGAGTGAAAGCTGGTTATGTAGGCAAGGCACCAGACCAGCCACGGCCACTGCTACGGCCGCCGAATCGAAGTCAGGAGGGGACAAGCGGGTGCGACATTGGCAGAAAAAACCCTAACGAGCCGCCCGAAAAGCGACTTTTGGGTTCGGGGGCGGCAGCAGCAGCAGCAGCCGCCGCCGCGTGGCGAAACGGGAGGAAAGGCTCGTTTCCTTTGGGCTTCGCTTTGGTCTGGGTCGCGTCGCGGCGGTGGTGGAGGGGAGCGGGGAGGAAAATAAACGGGAGGCGCGGATGCGATCGAGACGAGGAATCCGGGAGTGGCAGAGCGACTGGCGGACTGGGTCTGGGCGCATCCACACACACGCAGGTGCAACGGGCCAACGGCACAAGACGACCCGGATCGCGTCGCCCGAAGCAGCAACCAACCCACGCAACACAGCCGCTGCGAGGTGGGCGCGGTGCGCGTTAATGCGTGGTGCTACTACTGCGCTTCGGCCGGCGCGGTGTACCACCACCGCACTGATGCGTGGGGGCACGTCCGGTCGCTCATCACAGGAGTCACGGCGCCTGAGTTAGTGCCGTTTGGTGGCAGGCAGGCAGGCAGCTGGGATTGGGAGCCTGGGACGCGGCTCCGGCAGTACGGGCGCACCACGCACGGCCGCCACCACCGGCCGCATGGAGCGTGCGGCTGCTTCGCATCTCGGAGGCCGCCCGCTGTCCCGAAAAGAGACCACACGGTGCAAGCGGTGCTCCGGGAAAAAGAAAGTCAATACTACGGGAGAGCACAGCTCATCTGGACCTAAAGCTTTCAATTGCCTTCGCGGCCCAATAGGCCTCCCCGATAGAACAACGTACGCGGGCCGTACACAGTGCGGCTGTTCCGTTGTTGGTTAATGAGCTGACCAGCTGAATTGGCATGGTCGCTGAAGCGAACTGTTTTTGCTTTGAGATGACTGAAGCAAACTGCTGAACAGCTCTTGCACTGTTGCACAGTACTATTAGTCGTACCAAAAGTAGTCTTTTTAATCATAGATAGTAGTGTAGATAGAGGCAGCGGGCCGGTTGCATCGCTAGGATCTCCCAGGTCGGGCCGGACTGAGAAGCTGCTGCTGCGGCCTGCAGCTAGCAGCCCGGTCGGATCGGGATTACGGTTGCGCATGCTGTGCTCTCGAAGGTGGAGCCACATGAAAACCAACTGCCATGATTGGCTCTTGTTTGGCCCGGCCCAGCCATGTCGATCGAACTCGGCGAGAGCAAGTTCAATACATAAAACCTATAGTTAGCTGGAGGCTTGAAGCTTACTCTCTCCATTCTAAAATATAAGAATTTTTAGGTTATGTAAATAGATATTAAGGTTAAGTCAAAAGATTCTTTTTTAGTCACTTCAATTATTAATTTTTGAATTTTTAATTAATTAGATTCCCTTTTTAATGTTCTGATTGGCTTTGAAATAATTAAAATGATATACATCATGAGAATCATGTAGAAATCATTATATTATGGTACAAAATTTAAATCTTAGAAATTCTTATATTTTAGAACGAAGGTAGTACGTTGTAAGAGCATCTCCAAAAGGCGCCATATGGCTCTCTATACCAAATTTTAGTAAATCTAGAGAAAAATATCCTCTAAAAGACCGGCTGGTCAAGCCATTTGACCAGCCAAACTCTCCCATGCGCTGGCCAAATTTGGCTAGCCAAAAGAGTTGGCCAATGGTGGGTCCCACCTCTCCCTTTCCTCTCTCCTCCTACACCGAGCGCTCCTCTCCCTCGATCTGCTGCCTGACCGTCGCTCGTGGCCCCGCCTCTTCCGCCGTTGACCGTCGCTCGCCGTTGCACTGATCTGCTGCCCTGCTGTTGACCGTTGCCCGCCGCTGCCTCCGGATCTCCCGTAGCGCGGGCACACGAGCTTCACCGTCCCAAGCTCCTCCGGTGAAGCTTCCATCTGCTGCGCCAAGCTGAGCTTGGCTGTCGTCGAGCTCTCTTGGCCACTGATGCCTCCTCGCATGGCCGTCGATCTCCTTCTGTTGCCTCAGCCTCCATGCGCACCGGATTAAGGCCGCCAGCACCAACGCCTCCTCCCTCCACCATGCTCTGCCCGCGCGCTAACTCATCCTCGTTGTTGCCGATGGGTAAAGACGATGGGTGTTGAGCTTGTCTAGGTGGGAAGGGTAGATCGATGGGTGAAGACAGAGAGGGTGACATGTGGGACCCACTGTCACAATGGAGAATGTGATGGAGAGGCTGTTAGAGCACAAAGAAAATATGGAGAACGAAATTTTTGGCTAGCTAGCCATATGAGTATTTGGAGAGTCAAAAAGAGCCAGTCTTTTGGAGTTGTTCTAATTGGCTATAAATCTACAATCTGTTATCTTCTCTCATATCCTCTCTCTCTTAACTCAGCATAAATTTAAAATGACAAGTCGTATCATCTTATTTTACATACTCATTTTTAGCCGACTTAGACAATATTCTTTTGGGCTGATGGCTTAAGCTACTACCTCATTTATCGTTAGCACGCTTTTCAAACTGCTAAACCGTGTGTTTTTTTTAAAAAATTACTATATAGAAGTTTCTTTTAAAAAATCAAATAAATCCGTTTTTTAAGTTATAATTGTTAATACTTAACTAATCATGTACTCCCTCCGGTCCTCTAAAGCTTGACGTTTTAGAGTTGGACTCTTTAGATTCAAAAGCTTGACGTTTTGGCCTCTACACGCTCAGTTTGGACTGATTTACCCTTGCATGCATGCAAATCACATTAAAACTGTTGGCACATCGTCTTCAGCTGCCCAAGCATGCAATTAAGCACCACACAGATTAACCTCGCCCTGCACCTACATCTACACGCACCGGTGCCTCTTGTCGCTCACCACTGCTTGCTCCCAGCGCCATGAACCAGCTCGCGCAGGAGGTCGACGCAGCCGGCATTGTCGAGCAGCTCATGTAGGAGGGCGACGCCGTCGATGTTGTGGTGCAGCTCGGGCAGGAGGTCGACGTCGCCAGCGTTGTCAAGCAGCTCACGTAGGAGGTCGACGCTGCCGGCGTTGTGGTGCAGCTCGCGTAGAAGTGCAATCACTGTGGCCGTGTCCATGACATCAAGGACCTAGAGGAGCACCAGCGTGCACGCAGGAGACCATGCTCCCGTTGCGGTCTCGTGCACAGGGACTACAGGTTCTCGGCTTGGATCTACGGTCTTGACGAGTTTGACTACGAGGTATTCCTTCCTGATCTCAACGATGTCAAGATGGATGGCAACACTATCTTGCTACCTATGCACGTCATCAAGATGCTTGATGACATTGCGAAGAACCAAAAGCAAAAGGCCGCCGTGGTGGAGTCCTTGGCTGAAGATTCTGACAAGGTTTGTTTTGTGGTGGACTCTGAAGATTCTGACGAGGTTCGTATCGTGGTGGACTCCTTGGCCAGTGACACTGAGGTGCTAGATTCTCAAAACTAGATATTATGATGAAAATGTACAAGAGTTTCATGCATAAGTTCTTCTAAAACCTTGGTAAGATTAACTAGCAAAGGATTGATGCATTACATAGTTCCATGCATACTACTACTCCAATTCCAATTGTTCCACTACTAATACATGTCTAATTGTTCCATGCAGCGAGCTTGGCGATAACATCGGCTACCAATGGTGCCTCGCAAGTGATTTGCAAAGGGAGCCGTCCTTGTCTTTCTAGACTTTGTTTCTTCATGTGTGGAATCCTGAACTTGTTTGAACCATGAACTTTCATTGCCTCCTTCCATACTAGTTGAAGTGTAAGATAGATTCTGTTGGCCTTGCGTGGAGAGTACTCATAGAAGGCCTAGTTTATGAAAATAGATTTAGCTTCAACTATTGAGTATAAAAAACTTAATAGAAAAAAGTGTACTTCTTGAACAATTAGAACAAGATCATGAACTATTTTTGCAGCCTTCTTTTATTGAATAGATTGGATGGCACAAAAAAAACCCAAGTCTAATATATTGAAATCTGGTGAATTGGGCGGCTGACAAATAAGCCGAATGTCAAAACCTTCTTGCTTAGCAGATTCACAAAATAGCTGATCATCATGATCTAAATAAGACGGTGCGTTGTCTTGCTGGATGTACATGGGTTTGTTCACATTCTCACGTGGCCATTTATCTCGAATAGCAGGCAACACCTTGTTGATCATGAACGTTCTAATGACATCCCTAGTAATTGAAGTGATGGGCTTCACTTCCATTGTCCTAGCTTGACGGTAAACACTACTTCTCTTAGCACGTTCATATTTAACCAAAGGAAAGCACCCAATCTTTCCATAAAAAAAATGCAAACTCCCTCTCTGTCAAACCTTGGGCGAGTAGTAACAGTCAAGAACATGAGCTTAGGGATGTTGTTCTTACTTTTGCATGTACGTAAGGGCTCATCCTCATCAGGAAGCAAGTAATACTTCTTTGATTTTCTTGTAAGGTAGAACCATTTCTCATCAATGAAAACAACATCAAACAGCCCCTTAAACCTTGGATTATCATGCATGCTTTCAGGTTCAAGCATATCCACACACTATGGTAGCCTAGCCTTCTTGTTTGCATCTGTTAAGTGTGACTTTATACTGTTTGAGTGACGTTTAAGGTGACCTTCTCGTATATATCTCAACAGCTTGGATTTACTAATACCTAACACAGCACGTACATCTTCTAGCGTTGTTCTTTGCTTAAGAGAAACATTGTGTAATGGTTCTAAATCCAATGGAACTCGCTTACGGCCAACTCTGCCACGGTTTCTACTATAAATATCAATTGAAATGCCTTGATCAAGGGAGCTTTTACCTTGCTGCCATAAACGCTGAACTATGCGCTGACGGACTCCAAATAGTTTGGCAACTTCTTTGGTAACATGCCTCTTTAGTCATCCATTTGTGCTTCTAACCAACAAAGCTTGATATATCATTTTTCTTAAATCATGTGGAGTATCTTTCCTACCTAAAAAATAATACAAAACCCATTAGTAGTGGCAAGAAGGCACAACATGATAAAAAAACAAGATTCATGTCATCTTCTACCTTGGAAAACATTGTCATTAGCATCAGCAAGCATATGTGGTTGCATGTTCTTTTCGATCCCACCTTGAACAACATTGTCATTTTCTTCAGGTTCTAAGTTCAAGTCAAATCCAACATGGGGTGCTTTAAAGTTCAGATCAAATCCAACCTGAGGTGCTTCCAAGTTCAACTCAAAACCACCTAGGAAAGCATTTACATTTTCATGGGTCAAAATCAGACAAGCATTGCTCAAACAAGGTACTGTAAAAATCGTGGTTGCACAAACAACCATTGCCAATAACATGGAGTGCAAGGCCAAAAACACTTATCAATGCCATGATGTATCGGCGGCTCCATGTTTACAGAGAACACACCAATCATTTCTTCTTCTGGCGGCTCCATGTTCAAGTCCATCTTAATATGGTAAAGTGGATGGATTTGTTTGCATCAAGTGCTAGCTAACTGTAGCTTAAATAGAGGGAGTAGACAGGGAGTCGTTTCAGCGGCAAAACACAGCAGCAGGCGCCAAAATTTTTGTTATCAGCGGCAAAACGCACTGCACTGGCCAAAATTTTTGTTAACAGCGCGTGAGCAAAAAAAGTGCATGCAGCCCAGCCACAACGCAAGCATTGGCCAAAATATTTGTTACTCCATACCAACACTCGCATGAAGCAAAAAAAAAAAGTGCTAGTGTACGCTAGTGCTAGCTCCGTGCCACCAAACGAGAGCAAGCTAGCGTACCCTCACACTGGCCGTACTGCATGATCATAGTGCCATACAAAAAACACCCAAAAAAGTGCTACCAATAGTCGAACTTGCACCAGCAGCTTTGGAACTGACGGCCATAGCTTGAAAGTAAGTATTGTTTAGAAGTACCATACAAACGTATTTAATATGAGTAAAATAAAGAATAGACATACTAATTAAGGTATATAATATACTATTCAAAGCGTCAAGCTTTAAGAACTGAAGGAAGTACTACTCATCTATCGTGTTTTTTATGTAGTTCCAGCGAGTAGCTCAATCGAACAGCGAGTAGCCCAACCGAACGCTGCCTTAACTGGTCTTAACTTCTGAGTGCATCCTCGTCTCGAAAACAATGTGCAGTAGTGTCGCCGTTCCAATCAGTGGCCCGCCGCGTTGCGCTGGCGTTCGGTTCGGAGGATTCGCGGTGCCGCGACCGAGGAAGTCGCCGCGCGACGTCGTTGTGCCTTGTGCGCGCGAGGCGCATCCTGCCGAACCCGCGTCGCGTGCCGACCTGCTGTTGACTACCGACTCACCGTTCGGTGTACATGTAGTCTTGTTGGATCAATCGAAGGATTCCGTTTCGTCTACATGTACCCAGACCCAACCTATACCTGTGTTGGCTGTGGCTACCAAGTGTGGGCCATGGTGCTGAAGGGCGGCCCACTTGTCATACACCTCGAGAAATTCTATCGTGTGCTCCATAGGTACGTGAAGGCACGCTGAGGCAAGCATAAAAAGGATTGACTTTGACTTCACTCCGACATTTCCAATTCCACACGGCTGCGATGCTTGGTCCCACCGGTGATTCAGTGGTTCAGTGCAGCGCTAGGCACCTGGGGCTGGGCTATACTCCCCCCGTCTATTACTATAATTCTAATACAAAATTAATAGATAAAAAAACCAAAATATTCCTTATAAATAGAAAAGTAGTATTTATAAATAGATAGATGAGAAATATAGAAGAGATAAAATTTCTTTATTTGTAGATCGAGAATAGGTAAGATGATAAAAGTTAATTTATTTTAGAATAAAATATAGTGTAGAAGTTGATTTTTTTTTTTTGAAACGGAGCGAGTATGCCTTTATTTGTCTCGGTGATGACCGACGTCGGTTGAGCAGCATAGACCAGGTGCAGTTAAATGTGACTGCACATCCGACCATTCCGGTGCCACTCATCGAGCTTCTTCGCTTGACATCTAGTTCCTCCTTGGCAGCCACTGAACCACGCGAGCTGTGAAGATGTTTGTCACCATTACTGTTACTATCAATCTTCAAGACGAACACTGTCGAATGTCCCGTGAGAATGCGAAATGACTTGGTTTTTGAATATGTAATTATGTACTCATTTTGTTCTAGTGCACCAACTTTTATATTTAGGTATGGGTATTAAGAAGAGAGATAAAAAGACTATGCTATCCTTATCCTTATTAGTACGTTTTAGGTTTGATGTTTAGGCTTAGTATAGAAAAAAAAAAGCATAGGTGGATGTAGGGGCATTTTGGTTACAAGAAAAAACTACACTTTAGAAGCTAGAATATTTTATGACACAATTTAAACCACAGAAGTTACTATATATTGTAGGACAAAGAGAGTATATTGTTTAATGCTCAGTGAACATCGAAAATGGGCTATAAAAGGCACAAATTTTAGGCCAGAGCGAGGATTTCCAAATGGTTCAACAGCAGATTGGTGAAACATTACTTGATTTGCATAACATTATGTGCGTACACGAAACATCTTTAAAAAATTAAAATTAATTTTTTACCTTATATACAATGTTGTTATATATTTTTGCGTAAAAACTGCAAAAAATTATTTAACCATATGGTTGGAAATGAATGACTTAATTCCATCTCTTCAGTAAAAAAAACACGAAGCGGGCTCTAATTTTTGACTTTCTTCTTCTCTGTTTATATCCTTCTCGCATAAATCGTCACCCGCGTACCAATATCACTGTCTACTCATCGGCTATATGTTATCATGCTCCTACGTGTTTAATGTTTACCATTGTCTACATTGTCTAACTCATCGTTGCTCCTCGATACTAATGTCATAGACAACCCATCGCTATCCTTCGATCCTATGGCTTGAGTGGTATCTCTATTGCTTGAGCTTGAACCCTCTCCTAACAAGCTGTTCGATGTCTCAAACTCCGAAAACTATTATGATGGATTATAGATGAAAAATAAAAGAGAAAAAGAAGTAAGCATGAATCTCCTACTGTGAGAGTTTGAGTTAAGGCATATCGGTGTAATATGGATTACCCATAAGTAAATGGATATACCGGCAAAAAAATAGTATATCAATCCGTGTATGAAAACAAAGTCTCCAAGGATATCACCCAAAGAAGATAAGAAAAAACCATCCGAATCCAAATATGTTAAAACCATTATCCTATTAAGTGATTGATAAGGCCTCCTTTGGAATTTAGGATGTTTCCTACTAAAACCCTGTAAAATTCATAAATAATCCTCAAAATGCAAGTTTTTTTGTTCGGGAAACCCCCACCATCCCAAAACAACCCACCACAGACAAATTCCACCTTTTAAATTTTTTAAAATTTTTAGACTACTAGGACATGCTAACAACGCTGTGGGACCCGCATGCAGCGGAAGTACGCAGGTCTTCTCTTCTCCCCCCACTCGAACCAGTCCACTTTGAACCGCGCGCGGCCATCCCAACAGCGGCCGAGTCCGACCTCCTCCTCCTCCTTCCCTCCGCTCCCCGTCGTCATCAAAGCAGCCACTTTCCAAACCAGCAACGCGCCCCGTTCTTCTCCCCTTCCTCTCCGCACGCGGCACCCACCTCTGAGGCTCTGATCCAGAGATAGAGATGATGGGGAGCAGAGACAGCGGCGGCGGCTCGGCCGCGAGGGCTCGGCGGCGGAGCGACCCTGGCGACAGCCGCGACCTCTCCCGCGTCTCCGTCGCCACAACGGAGTCGTACAACTCCGAGAGGTCCGTGAGCAGCGTGGGCGGCCGCGGGATCGCCTTCCTCGACGCCTTCCGGTCCTGCTTCGTCTCCGGGGAGGCGCAGGCGCGCTCGCCGGAGACCTCCTTGTCTGATGACTTCCATCCCTCCCAACAGCGTAAGTCGCGCAAACACGTGTTCCTTCTCTTCTTCTCCTGTTCTCCATTTCTTCGCAGCCTTTAGGCTGTTTTTTTTTCTCAAAAAACAAATCAAGATGATAGGAGTACTTTTGTCGGCCAAACTAGTCCTTTTTTTGTGTGTTGAGGATACTATCTTGTTCGTCAACTCCTTGCGGAGTTGCGGTCAACGCGTACTATAGTGTAGTACGGCACCATAATTGAGAGGATAATCTGAGGATATATGCAGTAATTTTGCTCGTGCACTAATGGTAGGAAAAAAATGTCCAGCGATGAGAACATCTCGAGGTATTTTCTTCAGTTGTACTCGTACAGTTGTAAACTTGTATGCCGTTCAAGGTTTGATTTTTTTTAATCTTAGATTAGCTTTACTTGTATGCGTTTTATGGCGTGTGTGCATCAGTATAGTGCCTGCTCATTTACGATCCTTAGTTTAATCAAACGTGTGTAACAATCTCGAACGGCTTTTTCTTTATTGTTTTTGATTTGTCTCCATTTGATCCTGGACCCATCTTGGTCAAAATTAACCTACCATATTCCATATTATAAGCAAACCCCTCCATAAGCTATCATTTCTTGATCCTCTCTGATTGAAGAAGAATTTCAAGCTCTGTAAATTAACATCAATGAATCATGCGTTCTCCATTCAAAGTGATACTCTGAATAAATATTGTAGTGGCCCATGCCAAAGTTGCAATACTCAAATTAATAGGTGTTGTTCAATCATCGTCATGTTTTTTACCACCTAGTTCATATACTTATTTCTGTTAAATTATCAGTATCACAGTCGATAAGCTCACAAGGTTCTAGCAGTGGAAGCAATTTCGAGAGGCGGAGATCAATTAAAGGACTGTATAGTCCCATGCACAGGAATTCTTCAGACAAGGAGATCCCTGGAAGCACAAAGTTCTCCTTGCCAGAGATCCAGAAAGCAACCAAAAACTTCTCGCCAGACCTGAAGATTGGGCAGGGTGGTTCTGGGACAGTATACAAAGGTCAGCTTAATGGCGGCACTCTTGTCGCTGTCAAACGGGCCAAGAAGGTTTGCTTATTTCTTATGTATGTTCAATTTGCAGTTTGCATAACTAGTCATACTGATTACCTAAAGCTTATTTTGGTCACCTTCCTTTGCAGAATGTGTATGACAAGCATATGGGTCATGAGTTCCGGAACGAGATTGCGACGTTACAATGCATCGAGCACCTTAATTTGGTAAGGTTTCATGGGTACCTGGAGTTTGGTGGTGAGCAGTTAATCATTGTGGAGTATGTTCCGAATGGAAATCTTCGAGAACACCTTGATTGTAAGAATCCCATGATCCTGCCAATTACCCCTTTATAAGAAAAAAAATTCAAGGTTGTTTGATAATTGTGTCTTACATGAGATTAGCCATATGCAGGTGTCAATGGAAAAATTCTTGAATTCTCTCTAAGATTGGATATTGCAATCGACGTGGCTCATGCTATTACATATCTTCACACCTACTCAGGTATATCTAGTTCTTCTATGTGATTTTGTTCTTGAATTTGAAAGGTTCAGCAAATTGGTATATTTGAAACCTAGTGCTTATTAGCGAATCCAGGGAAGATAACCAATAGTTACAGTTATAATATTCATGTCCCTAAAAGGAACGGACATTTAGATAATATGGTGTCTTAAGCTGCTTCTTAATGCCCTTAAATAATAGAAGGTAACAAACTTTGTTGTTTCAGACATTCCAATATCCTTGATCTGCATATCCATTTTCCTTTATCCCATCAATTGATTATCTATGTGAATAGTAGTTGTTAGTACTTGGTAGCCTGCCTAGATGCAACGCGTTGTTCGGAGCTAATCTGCAGATTCAGAGTAAATGTATGGCATATCTATACTTCCATTGGAAAAAAAAGGGGGTTTTATGTAAAAAATGTGTCCTTGATTATGGTTCAATGTATGACTGTTTTAAGGTATCACAAATATTGGGTCAAACCACAAGTAACAACTAAATTCTAACCCTTACTATATTTTACCAATGCAGATCACCCAGTCATCCACAGGGACATCAAATCGTCGAACATTCTTCTCACAAACAATTGTAGGGCAAAGGTTGCTGATTTTGGATTTGCCAAACTAGCTCCAACTGATGCTAGCCATGTCTCAACCCAAGTTAAAGGAACGGCAGGTTATCTTGATCCAGAATATCTCAGAACATACCAGCTCAATGAGAAGAGTGATGTCTACTCCTTTGGAGTCCTGCTGGTGGAGTTGATAACAGGGAGGCGCCCCATAGAACCAAGGAGAGCTATCGTTGAACGTGTTACGGCAAAATGGGTTAGTTTTGTGATATTCTAATCCTTACTGTTGCATCTCAAACGTTCTCCATTATGTAATGAAACATATAGCACGTTTTATACAGGCAATGGAAAAATTTGTGGAGGGAAATGCAATACAAACACTGGATCCAAATCTAGAAGCAACTGATGCGATCAATCTGGCTGTTGAGAAAATGTACGAGCTGGCTCTCCAGTGCTTAGCTACAACAAAAAGGAACAGGCCAAGCATGAGGCGATGTGCTGAGATCCTATGGAGCATACGCAAAGATTTCAGGGAGTTAGATATACCAACCTCATCCATGAACTGACAGTTCACTTGGAGCAATCAAGAAAAGCTACACTCCATTTTGTTTCTCTTCAAAGCATGGTGTATGAATCACCCGATTGCTGGATGATGAATTTATTCCTTCAGGTGTGGTGTAGGTAGCTGTGAACGAGACTGGTGGCCTTCCTAGGAATTGTGTTCACCTGCTAGCAACTAGGAAGAGTTGCATAGAAAGTTCTGTACATCACGTATAAATTGTTGCTGTCAGCAAGACAGATACATATACTCTATATAATGGTTGAGAATGCAGATGTTGTGCACATTATGAAATTCACCATGTTGCAATTATTTAAATCATAAAAAAAACCATGAGTGCAGTACGCACAAAGTAATACAAACCCGGAAAAATTCAATATATGTATTTCTCTACTTCTGGCACAACAGTACTGCAGAGCTCACTGCTGGAATGCTCTATGTTACTGTAAGAAATCACACACCAGACAGATTCAGACATGACTCACCATGTGCGCTGCTGCATGCACAATTGCACACTGACTAATGCAACAAACATAAGCAACCACCAGCCAAAATGAAAGTCTAGTCAAGACTTGCAATTGACACGTGCTGGGATGTTCTCAAATGTTTAAGCTATTCCATTGAATTCTTGAATAATGTTGCCTCTCATCTAAAAAATTCTTGAATAATGCTGGATTTATGCAAATGATCAAAGTAAACAAAAGGGAATAAATATGTTGGTGCCCAAACTGGACATCAATGGCTTGAGTAGGCATGCTAACTAGCATTGTCAGGCCTCGATAATCACCAGGGGCGATGAAGAAAGTGACGAACGCTACATCTTTAGTGGCACTAGCAAGGCAGATGATGAGAACGGCAAAGGAAAGATGGCAGTGAAGAAGGTACGATTCTCGACGATGGCGAAGAAGCCCGTCAAAGCCCGGCCGCTCAAGTCGTTTCTCTACAGTTTGTCTTGTCCATGGGAGCATTGTAGCTAGCTAGCCTGCAATTCCGCACTAAGGGCTCATTTGGATCAAAGGATTTTTGAAGAAATTTTGTAGGAAATGAATCCTATGGAAAATTTTTCTACATGGTCCTTTGGAACAAAAGAATCCTAATCTCTCATGATTACTTAGGTTTGGGGCTTTTCATATCTAGAGATTTTGAGGCCTTGAGGCTTTGACTTTGCATGGTTGTTCTTCTTTGGTGCATATATACAACGGTTGGGCACCGGCCGTCACCCGTTTTACACAGGGGGCTTCCTTCCATGATGATATTTACTTGAGCTGTTGTGCGCATATGTATCCAGTGCGTTTTGCAATTTAGTCTTACCAATTGCAAAACGATTCTTGAATATATATGATCAAACGATTCCTGAAAAGAAAATTACCACATGCTAGTGACGAGGGAACTAGTACACACCCACGTGCATCAAACATCATGTTACATAACTACGAGACATCTAGATTAATACACACGTTCATCTAAATCCGTTGGTCTACTTAACTGAGATAAAGACTACATCTCCTCGTAGCCGAAAATATCCACGATCTTAGAGTCTTAGGGAGTATTTAAAGTTGAAGGAAAAGGAAAAAAAGAATCATGTAAAATGAGATGAGTTATTAGCATATAATTAATTAAACTTTAATTATTATAAACTTTAAAAATAAATTTATGTGATTTTTAGAGGGACTTATATATAAATTTTTTTTTAAAAAAAACATACCGTTTAGCCATTCGAAAAACATACTCATGAAAAAGAGGAAGAGGAAGCTTTCTTCCCTATGCTCACCTTCGAACCCTGCCTTAGAGGCCCCAGCGTAGCGCCGTTTGATCTCCTCGGGGAGCTCGTCCTCGTTGCAATGGGTGACGACGGCGTCGACGTCCAGGGAGGGTTCAGACAGGAGGCAGCAGCCGAGTTCATATTCCGCACCCGCAATGCAGGTCACCCTGGCATCTCCCGCCGTCTTCCTAGCCAGAGCCACCGGAAGCACTTCTAGCTGGGTGGCCAGGTCGCTCATTAAGGAGATGGCGGAGAAGAGGTCGACGTGCTCGGGGAGGTTGACCTTGAGGTTCAGCACTGTCAAGACGTTATTGAACCTTTCGCAAAGTTCTAATAGCGAATCTCCGGCGGATTTCTGCAGCTCCTTTTGCTCCTTCACGTCGTCGGCGGCCTTCTTCCGAACCTTGTCTACCTCTCCCGCAATGTGGCGCAGCATGGTGTTCAGCCCTTAGCCGCAGGTCCTCCAACTCAACCGAGTGCATGTGAAGAATCGCGTCCTTGATCACTGTTGGTACCAGCGACCAGTCCACATGAGTCAATGGCTCATCGGCAGTACTGATCACCACCTGGCCGGAGGACGAGGGTGGGGGAGACGGCGGCCGGGGAGGAGCAGGAAGCGCAGGGGCCTCTGACTGATCGGCACCAGCCTGGCCCAAGCCCTCTGACTGCCTGTTCGCGATGGCCGGCGACCTACGTAAAAGTGCGTTATGATCAGGGTTCTTTTTTTCGATCGTTGAGAAGTTTCGCAGGGCACTGAAACTGTCTAAATTAGCGAAATTTCGAAATTTTTAGCTGATTTCGACCTATATTTTCAGGCCAGATTTAAATTTTTTGATAGAATTTTGACTGAAAATAACAAAAAAGATCATCATAGATGTTCAATGACGAAAGGAGAAGAAAAACGCTTGCATGATAGCATATTATAGAGTATCCTGTGTCACAGGTTCACAGTGTACCAGGTTTCTTTCAAGCTCTCATCAGAGAAGGGAACCTAGGTGACTTAAAACCAAGTTCACATGATGAACGTGGCTGACTGTAGTCCCCGTTGTCAGAGAATTAAGAAGAGTAAAAACTGAATTCAATACTACTTAAAGACAAATGCTAAATAACGGAATCATCCAACGGGATAAGTCTAATTACTGTCTCACCACCATGAGTGGTTCTATAAAATTTTACTTCCTTCGTCTCAAAATAAAATAATAAAAACTTGTACTGGATATAACACATTCTAATACTATGAATCTGGACAAATAATATGAATCTGAATAGAAGACAATAATATGAATCTGAATAGAAGACAGTCCTAGAATGTGTTACATCCAATACTAGGTTTTATTTTAAGACGGAGAACCAGATCGTTGGGTCAAGTCACGTTATGGGAATGTCTGTTGACATTGTTTACAGTGATGCATCAGAGATGAACTGACAAACTAATCAACGCTGATTAATTCTTACAGATACAAACCTATAGTCAACCGAAGGTAAGTCGCAGAATATGAATATGAGCCACAGAAGCCAATAACAGAACATAGGGTCAAAAGAACAGGAACATGAGCAAATAGAAAATTGTACAAACTTAAAGCGTCAAAATACACACAGCAGAGCACCACTGCAGATCCCCGAGTTTTCCAACAGGTAACTATCTTTTATGATCATTTTTATTAGTATATACGTAAAATGCTAATAGCATAACCAAAATAATGGTTTATGGAATCAAAACCTTCTAATAACGATCAAATTTTGTGTCAAAACAGGGGTGTGTTTCGTAGTCCCTTTGAGAAAATTTTGGGCATCTTGTAATTTACCAAAGCCAGATTGGTCACCAAAATTATCGTCAGGCAACAAATGCACATAACGTGCTCATTTCAATTTGTACATCTTTAACGAGACAAGATCACAAGAATACCTCCATGTTTGAGAGCAAATTTGGTGGGTGCACGAATCATAGTACTAAGAGTAGAAACACTAGAATAGAGTAGAACAGAGCATTAGACCTCAAAACTTGCACCATATTATTTCGTTCTAGTTTCCAACAACCGGCTAAACAGAGAAACTATGTCCTGTGTGCTCTGCACTATCTCAAATGGAAGCACATTCTGAAGCAGCTGCAGTAATTAATGGTTCGGTTTATACCATAAATTGCTTTTTGATATATGTAGTATTATTCTGGGAATGCATATTAGAAGCACTTCACAACAGTCGATTGCAGTATTTAAATTTCACAGCTCATCATGAAAAGATACATTATTAGTTTGAATACAAAAGCTTATTCCACAACCAGACATAAGCTTAAATGGCTAAACATAAGCAGGCAGTATCAAAATAAACAAGTTGAATGTTGTACTTTGATGCAAACATATTAAACAGGCCAATGATAAACAGGAGATATTATCCTGAAACCAATTTAGAAGAAGTGAACAAAAAATAGCTCTGTGCACAGGCCTAAGTCACAGAGTTGATATACACACTGCAACGAACAAACGTAGCGGATATTATGAACCAACATTTTAGAATATATAACGATATTTGAAGAACACGCATTCAAAATTTCCGAGCTACAGATTGTAAGATTTTCTCAACAAAGTAACAAGCAATCCTGCTATAGGTCGCTAGAACAACAACGGTCACCCAGCAAATAAATAAAAGCATCTACAGTAGCAAGTACAAGATTTACTCCTATCCTAAAACTGTAGTATCACACAAGCTTTTACCTCTGAGGTTTGCACCTCCTCCTATGCCGGGTGAAGTCTGAAACAAACTTATATATCTTGCTGCACCCAGGTGTTGTGCATTTATAAGGTCTTTTGCCAGTATGGATTTGGAAATGCTCACCCCGATCCCATGACCACTTGAAAGCCATACTGCAACCCTCCCATGGGCACTTGTATGGCATATCATCATTGTGAATGCTCTGGTGGCGCCTCAGATACTTGTGGGATCTGAAACGTCTACCGCATGATTTGACCGTGCACGTGTTCCTTTTGTGAACAGAAAGCTCAGCTCGTGTCTTGAATGTCATGCGGCAATAATCAATTTCACATTCAAACCGTTGGCCCTTCTTCTTTTTACCCTTGCTGGCACTCGAGTTATCTTCAAGCTCTCTCTTTATGTCAGCAATTCTAATCTCTACAGATACAGCAGTTGATGTCACACTCTCACAAGGACCAGTTCTTTCCGATGCCAGTTTATCATCATATTGATCACAGATAGCACTATCATCCATTTCAGCATTTTCTTCCTTTACCTCCACCATTTCCAGCTTCCTTTTACCTCTGCGCCTAGAATAACATATGATATCTGTTCTCCCTGACTTACCGATGCTTCTAGCCACAATGTCTGGTAAACATGAAACACTGGGTGTATCAATACATCCACCAGGTGGTGCTATTTCCTCTGCAGTTGGACTTTTGGAGCTAACATGACCATTGCTTGTTGAATCAATTGAATCACTAGCAATTTCTGCATTGGCTCTACATGGGTGCACTTTTCTGGCAACAGCCTCTCCTGCATATCCAACCTTCACATTGGCAACATCCGAAACACAATCAGGAGGTCGTGGTTCGTCTAAAGCAATATCACCATCTCCACTACAAGCAGAAGCTCTGCCAGTATCTTCCGGCTCTGCAGCAACTCTGGTAGAGATATAAGGTCCTCCCTTAACTTCCATCTCAGTGGCTTCATTTACAAGAGAACCACTTCCTGTGACTTCTGGTTCCACAGCCCCTTCATTACCAAGAGAAGCAAACCCTGTAATATGTAGGCCACTGAATGTATCTCCTAGCTCAGTCAAACCTTCACGCACAACAGGAACTCTCTCTGTACATTCTGGCACTGATTGTTTTACTCCTGGCTCAGTGAAATGTTCACTCGCAAAAGAAACTCTCTCTGCAAGTTCTGAACCAGCAGCGGCTTCATTAACAAGAGAAATTCCCTTTGTAACTTCCATTTTGGCAGCAGATTCCTGAGAGTGCCCCCTTGTAATTTCCAACTTTGCAGCACCTTCACCATCAGGGAGAGCTCCTTCCGTAGATTCTGGCACAGAGACTTCAGCTCCTGCCTCAGCTGCAGCTTCACACACAAGAGGAACTCTCTCTTCAGTAACAGCTACATCAGCAAATGAAGTCCCCCTTGAAACTTCTGGTTCAGAGGTTGCTCCGATCACAAGAGAAGCTACCCCTGTAACGAACGGCTCAGCAGTAGATTCATCCACAAGACAAGTTGTCACTCTATCTTCCTGCCCGCTGACAGCTCCATTAGCAATGGGAGCTTCTACTCTAGCTGCCAGCTCAGTAGCGTCTCCAGTACTAATTTTTCCTGATCCTTCCAGCCTCGCCGCAGCATCACCAAAACCACAAGCTCCCCTTGTAACTTCCAATCCCGTGACAGGTTTCTTCGCAGGAGGTCCATCATCTATATCGCGTCCTTGATCTGCAATCAGGCAGTGGAACACCAAAACGAACACAAATTTGTCACATCAGCGTGCCATTCCCCTAGTACATTGAACTATTCAAGTGATCCCAATCCCAAGAGCGGCAGCACAGGGCGCACCTTCCGGAACAGGAGGTCGTTCAGCTCGGCCGATGAGCGCATCGCTCCTGAGCTCGGCTTCCGGCACCCGACCGGCAATGTGCCCCTTCGGCTTGATTGCGTCCGGTGCCACCTGCGGTATCGCCGAACAACCCACCCAGCCATTAGAAACCCCACCCACTCGAGGCGAAATTACTCGTTCCAGAGCCGCGCGGCGAGATAATGCGGGGGAGAGGAGGGGAAGCGAACGGGGGGTACCTGCGGGGAGGCGGAGCGGGTGAGCTCGCAGATGGCGCAATCGTCCGCGGCGGCGTGGCACCAGGCCGCGGCGGGCTGTGGCGGGAGGGAGGAGGGGGCGGTCGTGGAGGAGGCGAGGAGGCGCGCGGCGTAGCGGCGGATGCGCATGGCGGTGGCGGTAGACGGCGGAGACGGTGGTGGTGGGGACGCGGAGGGGAGGGGAGGGGGTGGAAGGGTTGGGGGAATTTGGGAGCTGAGCTCCTCTCCTGCGGGTAGGAATTTGCTGGTGGCTTTCGCGTCCGGCCTCTCCTCGTGTTCCGCTTCGCCTCGCCCCTTGGTGGTCTAGGGTTGCCGCGACCCGCGTTGGCTTTCCAGCTGACTCCGCCGCAGTGGGGAAGCAGCGCCTCTCTCCAGCCTCCAGTCTCCAGTGACTTCTGCGCTCTAGTGCTTTTAATTTGCAAGCTGAGCTTTCCTTTTCTTTTCACCGAATTGAGCTAGAGCTCATGTTTTTTTTTTCAATGGGAATTGCTTGCAATCCTGCACCTATAGTAGTTGTCGCTGATATGTGAGATCGATCTCACCTGTCAGTGACTGTTACAGTACTATAGAGGATATAAGCCAGTTTTTCTTTTTGCTGAATTGGGATAGAGATTATTATATGGATCGTCTAATTTTTTGGATAATCTCTTTGATCTGGATGATTCACGAATAGTTGGTATTAATATAGTGGGGTTGCTCGGCTAAATTAACTGCGACTATGTTACTGTAGCCATGCAGCCAGCAGCGAGGTGCTGCTTTGGATAATGATGTTGTTGGATAGATGTAGATTTTATAAGCTGTAGCCGAGCGGTTGGGTTATATTGGTGTGACCCAAAACGTTATAGCCATCTTTATGGATCAGCCTTAGTAATCAAATTATATTTTTTTTATTCTAATGTTTAAGCTGTTTAAAATATTTGTGTAATAATAAGAGATGGTTAGCTCACGGTCAATTAAAAAACATGATTTTTTTTTTACCTCAAGGATACAATCGATCCAAGTATAGTAGGTTGCTTTAAATGGATTGTGTAACATGATACTGAAACTGCCTTTTTAGCCCTCTGGTCAGCTTATCATGACCCGAAGATTTATTTGTTGGAAAAAATAGTTCATATTGAGTTATTTTCTGCCATATTGTTGGTAATTTTTGTTTTACTGTTTTCATAAAATCGAACATAAAATCCAAAGAGAGACAAGAGTGGATGGCAAGATTGAGAATTATGAATATCACACATAAAAATGAGGAAGGTACTTTCTAACTATGATGTTTTATTCTAATACTCTCTCATTCTAAAATATAGCTACCTTTAGGTTTAAATTTTATCTTAAATATAACTATTTAGGATATGTAAAAGGTGATTTTTATCTTATTATTTTCTATGTTATCTCTAATGGACCTTATTACCTCACTAGCCCTCAAAATCTACGTCCCACCCATACTACCTTTAATCCCTATCACCCCACTATGCATTAATAATAGGCATTTTAGATATATCATCTCAATTTTTAGTCTTTTCAAAACACTCCTAGTTAGCTATATTTTGAAACAGAGGGGGTAGATCCTACATTCCAAATAAATAAGCAATAGAATTTGAGAACAAAATTTGGGATATTGTGATTTCAACAGAAAGAATATAATCTTCGGCTCAATTCAGTCCTAAAAGTATAAAAGCCGTTGATACAAATTAACTTTTTTTCTGTTTTCAAATAGCTTGTATAGAGCATATATACTAGATATTTCAACTTTTCCTTTGATAGCATAAATATCAAACTGATTTCAACTTGGGCTTGACAAAAACATATATATACTTCGTCGTGCAAAATGAACTTAAAAAGCTTCCAGCTCATTTTATTTGGAGTGTGCCTCATTTGTTAGAATTTTTTTTCTATATGAATACAAGTTTAAACACAATCCTTGCTGTGCCAAGTAATGAACGAAAAAATATACACATTTACCTTCCACAAATACGGCACAAAATAACAAATAATTAAATTATAAACGCTCAACAAAAATCAAAGTAGCAAGCAAAAAAGTGCCGATCAATTAATGACCGGAAAATGGATGCATATGTATCTCAGACCTAAAATGATCAAGTATACATCAAACAACATCTTTCTCCGTATACTACAAAATCGTCTTAACATCCATTCATATGCACAAAACATGTATAAAAGCAAAAGAAACAGCGATATTAAAGAAAAAAAACACTAATTCAATAAGCACCCATGTATAAATCTCATAAACTATGTACATCAATGCAGGGCATATATCTGTGTAGCTTGTGGACGAGTTGCACTACCATGCGATCGATCAATGCCGAGGACGACGCCCTAGCCTGAGTTCCAAGTCCAGGTCCAGCTTCCTCTCCGGCAGCTCGCCGCTCAGCAACTCCGGCGAGCCTTCTGGCGTGTCGCCACCGCGCCCGTGGCGCCCGAGGCGCAGGTGCAAGTCATGATCACGAGTGTCTGCACCACCAAACAGTTTCAGCTCCCTGATCAGGCTAGGGCTACCTGCAGGCCTCATGACCTCCCCGTCCACTGATCCGGCCACGGTGGCCGTGGCAGCCGTGCTGTCGGTGTAGTGCGTGGCGAAGCTGCTGCTCATCGGCGGAGTCGCCGGTAGCGCCGGGGAAGGAGGAGGAGCAGGGTACGCCAGGTAGGGGTGCTGGTTATAGCACTCGACGTCCCGGTACACTGTTGGTGTGTCGCGGCGGCCGGACGGTTTGTTGGCGCGGTCGCGGTGGCGGCGGTGGATGTTCATGTGCCCGCCCAGCGCCTGAGCCGTGGTGAACCCGCGCTTGCAGAACACGCACTCGTAGTACGGCCTGGCGCTGGCAGCAGCGGCCGGCGACGTCGTCACGGCCGCTGCGTCGTCTTCACCCCGAAGAGCAGCCCCCGCTGCCACCTCCTGCTGCCCCGGCGAGCCCACCGCCGCCTCGATCCTGATCGACTCCTTGTCGCCGCCACTCTCCATCTACGACGATTCGAAGGGTTTGGGGATTAGCCGGTGAACGAAGCGACACCGACCGTATTGAGGCTGAGAGAGTGAAGGGCATTGCTATTGTCATCAGTCTCTGAATAAATAAAAAGGTAGTTTCGGCCGGCCGGCCTTGCCTTGCAGCTGCCACGATCGCTGTCCAAGACTGTGCCCTAGCTGTCTCGTGTGTACTCAGCTTGCAGTGTAAAACTGCAAATATGCAATGGATGGAGCTGCTTCATATCTGAAGCACCATTTTCTGCATTATAATAGTGCAGGCTTTCTCGTTCAGAACTACTTGCAGGTAGGTTTTGTTGCATGTTAACAGCAATATTATCCCTGGCTCCCCTGTTGCAATGCGTGCAAGGGGTTGTGGTATAGTAGTGTAGTCAACCTCTTGCAGGTAGCATAAATAACCTTTGCATTTTACTGCATGAATATTTGTGTTTGGATGATGCTACTGGCGTTTTCTGAATATATAACTACTAAACTAACTTGTTTGGAGTTCAAAGTGAGAGGAAGTAGAAGTGTTGTAGCTTCAGGTTAAGAGTTAAATGTACCTCAAAAGAAAAGGTTAGGAGTTAAATGCTTAGATAGTGCAAAAAAAAAAAAAACTCCTCTAATGTCCATACAATGAAACAGTAGGCAAATCACCTGCAGGTTCTGCTGTCTTCTTTTTTTCCCTTCGTAACGGATTAATTAAACAATAGGTAAACGTTTCTGTGAAGAACTCCACTACAGGTTGTTTCCAACTGTGTCAGTGGAAATCAAGGACTGCTAGTAAAACTACTTGATGCCGGTTTCTTTTTCTAGTAGAGGAATTTCATTACTGGTGTACTATTCTTCCGATTCTTCTTGAGGTGGACACATCGAAACTGTTTCCTTTTGTTACGGTGATACGGTCAGCTGGTGAAGCTGCTAGCTGCTTCTGTTGTTGCTGTCATCCACGGACGCATCAATGACTCGGCCCCGCCTAGGATGAAACTAAATTCTGAAATAATCATATCAAACCGTTGCTTTCTTAATTAAACTAAGGTTAGATTACTATGCGTGTATGGGCAGATGTGATACAGAGTTCAGACATAACTTGTCTGAAGTCCAGCTTGCTCATTAGACTAACTGTGACGTTTCTTCACATCAGTATTCCACCTTTGTACGAACTAATTTACTGACTTTATTTGTCACCCTGCATTTGGACTCCGACGAAATCGCTTGCAGTTACAACATTTTTTATGAACTGGTGACTGGAAAGTTTAATTTGATGTCTCCGTCGAGATGCTTGCACCTGTGACCCTGGAGCTTTTGGAACTTTGGTCGCAGTCCATGTTGATCTAGATGGAATTGATGGATAGATTGATCAGTTATTTCCTATTTATATTCAGGTTGCAGATATGCTAGTTGTAGTTTGTGAGACGAGGGACCTTAGCTGAGCCAGAGTGCCACACAATTGCCTGAACTCTAGCTATAGCTCTTGGAAAAGTTCAATGGACTGTACTACAACTTGGGCCAGATACAAAACGGAGCTCGTCACAGCTCCATTTGTCATCTGAGTAACCAACTAAGACCATTTCAAGGCGTTGTGTTGACCAGGCCGGCAACCTTGTCCAATTTGAATTTTTTTATTTTTATATTTTTTAAAAAAATATTTACAAAAGCATATTTTTATTTCAAAAATTTACAAAAATATACTTCCACCCAGAGAGCGATTTTATGACGTGGTAGACGGTAGTGGGCCGAGTGGACGCCTGCAAAATGCCCTACCCGCCAGGCCGTCGATTTTGCGGGCGGCCCCCTTGTCGCTCTTCTAAAGAGCGGTTTTTCTCAGCTAGGAGGCTGCCTGTAAAATGGCCGATCCCGTGGTCAGGGGTTTTATACTGAACCAGCAAAAAATCGCCCTCTCAAAGAGCGATTTTATATTTGGAAAAAGTTTTTTTTAAGTAAAAGGACTATTTTGCAGGTGGCCCCCTGGCCGGCCAAAAACTGCCCTTTAAGAGGGTGGCCAGGGGGGCCGCCCTCCTAAAGGACGGCTAGGGTGCCGCCTGCAAAATTGCAGACGGCCGTCGGCCGTCTACCACGTTACCAAAAACGCTATCTACAATGGCGTTTTTTTTAAAAAACCCTCCCAGAGAGCGTTGGAGTATATTTTTGTAAATTTTTGAAACAAAAATATACTTTTGTAAATATTTTTTTAAAAAATATAAAAATAAAAAAACCGTCCAATTTAGCTTCCAAGAATTGAGCCGAATTTTTTTTATTTTTATATTTATTTAATAAAAAATTTACAAAACTACATTTTCATTTCAAAAATTTACAAAAATATACTCCCGCCGCCCTTTGGGAGGTCGATATCTCTGAAATCGCCCTCCCAGAGGGCGATATGATGACGTGGCTGACGGCCGTTGGCCGGCGGCCCACGGCCGTCAGTCATTTTGCAGGCGGCCCCCCCGGCCACACAAAAACCGCCCTCTGAGAGGGCGGCAAGGGGGCCGCCTGTAAAAATCCGGCCGAGGGCCGGCCATTTTACAGGCGGCCCCCTTGCCGCTATCTCAGAGGGCGGTTTTTGGCTAAAAACTGCCCTCCCAGAGGGCGGCAAGGGGGCCGCCTGTAAAATGGCCGCCCCCCGGCCGGATTTTTACAGGCGGCCCCCTTGCCGCCCTCTCAGAGGGCGGTTTTCGGCTAAAAACCGCCCTCCCAGAGGGCGGCAAGGGGGCTGCCTGTAAAATGGCCGGCCCCCGGCCGGATTTTTACAGGCGGCGGCCCCCTTGCCGCCCTCTCAGAGGGCGGTTTTTAGCCCGGGCAGTATAAAACCCCCTCCCCAACTCTAAAAATGTCATAAAATTCACTGAAATTACAGAAAAAAAGAAGAGAGAGCTGAGAGCGAGCCTGAACGAAAGCAGCAAAGCTCTGTCAGCTTACTGATTTGTCTGCAGGTAAAATCTATTATCTATTTGTAATTTCTATTTCTATACATAAATTAATGTAGTATTGTACTGGTTATGTGTATAGTACTATATGAAAATAAGTTTTTACTCGTAAATCTGTAGGTCTTTAGTTAATGTGTTAGATGATTTAATTTTTGTAGAGATGTGAGGAAAATATTGGTATCTAGTTTAACTGAATTTTTTCATCAACAGAAATGTTAAATAAGGTGATATTTCAGTTATTTCACGGGCAAGGGAATGTTAGATATGGTCCAGAAGGGGTAGATCTGTCGGATTTTAGTTCAACGGCTAAGGGGATTGATAGACCAGCTGAGAGAAGTTTTGGGTCAGTGTACAACTGGCTGATGCGAGGGTTTCGATTGAACCCCGAGCTCAGCGCAATAACCTTGTATGTAGTAGTCAGTCGTGCAGCTGAAGGTTTTTTTTGGGAACTGATGCCGGTGGATTGCACTGCCACTTGGAGATGGTATGTGGAGAATGCATTCCAACGTGGTTGGCCACTGGGCATACTTGTGTCGATATATGAGAAAGAAAACACTGCTGGTGCAATGCCCGTACAAGATGATGAGGGTCCAAGTACGGCGGGAGGTAATAGCGAAACAATGGAAGAAAATGAAGAAGGGAATGAAGGAGGGAATGAAGAAGATAGACAGCCAACAGGTGTGGCAGATGAGGGAGAACAAATCAACAGAATCGTCGAAGAAATGGATAGGGAAGATTCTGAAAACGAGTAAGCAGAGCAGGATGATTCGTCTGACGAGGACACCATGATGCCTGCAGAATGGAGCAACCAGGACTTCTCTAGGCTTTCTATCTCCGAGGGACATCATGTGTCATGGGAGTACAAGGAAAATGAGGTCATCCAAGGGGCTAAGTATGCATATGTAGAGGATTTAAAGGAGGCAGTAAAACAATGGGCCGTGTCACTTCAAAGGGAGTTCTCAGTCGTGAAGTCAAGCAAATCAGTCTATGAAGTAAAGTGCATGAAGGATGGGTGTCCATGGCGGGTGCACGCATTCAAGGGTAAATGGAAAGATTATTAGCAAGTTTCAATCGTGACTGAGCATTCATGTTATTTACCCGGTGTTGAAAAATATCACAGAAATATGACATCTGCATTTGTTGCGACAGAGATGTACTCCCATATTATTAACAATATGGGGTACGAACCAAGGTCAATTGTTAGACATATTGAAGAGAAATTTAAATACACAATTAGCTATGCTAAGGCTTGGAGGGCAAAACAGAAGGTTGTAGAGATGAGATTTGGCACATTTGAAGCATCCTATGATAATTTGCCTCGTCTGTTAGGCTGTATTCTTCAGAGGAATCCGGAGACGTGCCTACCCCGAATTCGTTTTGGAGTTCGATCGCCTGCTGCCCAGCGACGTCGTCTGGGAGCCGTATAGTCCGCAGGCCATCGAGGCCCGTGCACCGCTCGGACTCTCTACTCTTTGCATGCGCGACCAGGCGTACTGTATGACGAGAGTGCCGTTGGTGTTCGACATCTTTGTCGAGCCCCACTCTCCGCAGCGCGTGCTGCGATAGTTCGGACTACGTCAATACTCCCCTGTGCCCGTGCAGATCGATGTGCCGCGCGATGTGCACCGGTTAGTACAACTGCGATCTTTGTTTACTACTATAACTATTTAATATAGTCTAATGCACTCTCTGCAAATAGATATAATCGTAGGGGACATGCAGCCGGTGTTCAGTGGTATCCTCTACTGCAGAAGTACGTGGACGACTGGTTGTTGGCGACAGAGGAGGTGGTCGACGACATACATGCACACACTGAGGAGGCCTACCTAGCATACCTCACGTGGTACCAGGCCCGTACCCGCACACGCGTAACGTTCACCCCAGATGATCCACAGCCACACGTCGCCGCTACGACGGACACGTATCCTAGACACCGTGACCAGGACTACTTCCGCGCGGTACGTCACATTATCTTTGCACTTTGCTATTTCCTTTGTACGTGTCTACAGTTCTAACACATGTTCACGTCACATCTGAAATAGGCCGACGCAGCGCGACAGGTTTAGGCTGATGTAAACGCGGCGTTCGGACGATTGGACAGTGGGATTGTGCTCAATGCCGATGAGCAGAGGACGACCTTCGGGAGGATTCGTCAGGCAATGCTCACAGTGATTCGTGCCCTCACTTGTCGTGCGGTCGATGCGGTACCTCCCGTAGTTGTACAGCAGCAACAGCCACGGCCAGTAGGAATAGGAGCAGGAGCAGGAGTGCGACTGCAGAGTTCCAGTCAGCCATCTGGCCCCTCCAGAGGTAAATTGGACTAACCATCGGTTCATAACATGTTTCCTTCTACGACATGTACTGTTGTACATCAATATGCTTCCCTGCAGCTTTCGCTACACCGTACTTACATCCCTCTGGAGCTAGCACATCGACGCATGGAGTGTACCACGGACGACCACACGCGCAGCTGGGCATGACAACTGCCCCTCGGGCTACCACAGGAGGTCCTTCAGGTTATATCAAAGTTTATTTTTGCCTTGCCAAATTTTGGTTTGCAATTATCAATATTTTGGTGTACATGGTTCCACTCTACAGCACCGGGGATGTTTGCTGGCGCTGGCTCCTCCATGCAGGCCGCACGCGGCAGCGGTTGGGCACCGGATCCTTTCGAGGGGGACGACTTGGAGGACTCGGGCGAGGAGATCCAGGAGATACTACCAGCCTCGCAGTTCGAAGGAGCTCCGCCACCATAGACACAGGACCCACCAGCTGCCACACCCGTGCAGACAACCCGCGCTGGCCGTGCTGTACCACCAGACCGGCTGACGTACTCCCAGGGGCAGGTGCGAGCGCAGGGTAAGAAGACAAAGAGGGCTAGAGGTTACGGTCCGGGCCCGTAGTACGTTGCATCAGTGATAGTTTGTCTGTTGTATATCATGTTTTTTTAATTCTATGTATACTGAAGAAACCCTTTTACTTTATTTACGCTCGTCGATCGTTTACGATCTATGTTTGTGACGAAACTGATCAAAAACATGAATTTTTCAGTTTCAATTTTACGGCGAAAGTACATTCTGAGCGGTGACAACCGAACACACGTTAATTGCATACGAACATAATGAAATTATCCATACAAAGAGTACAAACGACACATCAAACGTTTCTAGTTATCGTTATTATATGCCTTAGGGAATTTTAAACAGATAACCAAGTAGAGATGTAACTACTGTGTGCAGCGTGGGTACTTTCTCTTCCTTGCCGCCACAGATATGCCTGTCCGGACCGTTCGGACAGGATGAGGATGGTCCAGACTATATAACGCAAAACAACCATTTGTACAGTGCGGACCGTGCGAATAGGGTGTCGATGGTTCGGACTATATATTGTGAAACAACAATTTGTACAGTCCGGACCGTCCGTATAGAGTGCGGACGGTCCGGACAGTACTCTGGGCCGCCTGCAAACTAGCCTGTCCGGACCGTCCGTATAGGGTGCGGACGGTCCGGACAGTACTCTGGGCCGCCGGCAAAGTAGCCTGTCCGGACCGTCCGTATAGGGTGCGGACCGTCCGGACAGATTTTGCAGGCGGCCCCAAAACCGCCCTCTGAGAGGGCGGCAAGGGTGCCGCCTGCAAAATAGCCGGCTCGGGGTGGCCATTTTGCAGGTGGCCCCCCGGCCACCAATAAACCGCCCTCTCAGAGGGCGGCAAGGGGGCCGCCTGCAAAATAGCCGGCTCGGGGTGGCCATTTTGCAGGCGGCCCCCCGGCCACCAATAAACCGCCCTCTGAGAGGGCGGTTTATTGGTGGCCGGGGGGCCGCCAGTAAAATGGCTGACGGCCGTGGGCCGCCGGCCAATGGCCGTCAGCCACGTCATCATATCGCCCTCTGGGAGGGCGATTTCAGAGATATCGTCCTCCCAAAGGGCGGCGGGAGTATATTTTTGTAAATTTTTGAAATGAAAATGTAGTTTTGTAAATTTTTTATTAAATAAATATAAAAATAAAAAAATTCGAATTGAGCCCTGATCGAATTGGGTCTCAAATAATAGCAGCAACCAAAGCCAATTGGGTCTCAAATAATAGCAGCAACCAAAGCCCAGTATAACTTGGAATTGGGTCTAGTCTCAAGGTGTGGCTAGTTCGCGTGCGCTCGCTACCAGAACAAGTCGCACGCGCGCCGGAGGAAGGTCATACTCCGATTCGGTTTCCTTTCTACACGTGAGCGTTCCTTTTTTCGATTCGGCAACAAACTCAGCCATTTAATTTTGAAATTCTCCAGGCCACACACGATTCAAACTTTCATCTCAAAACTTTCAACGTGTATGTCAAACTTTCGTCTTAAAATCACAAAACTTTCAATTTAAAAAACACGAAACTTTCATCTCAAAAATCACAAACTTTCAATTCAAAAATCTGAAACTTTCATCTAAATGCTCAAATCTAAACTTTTTTCCTATAGTTGCGAAACTTTCAACTCACAAAAAAAAACTTTCACTTTGAATTAGTCAGCTTTTTAGTGAGGTTAAAATAATATTTCCCCTCAAATCATAAATTTTTAGATCAAATCCCATAGAAACTTTCAGCTATGAGCGAAAAGTTTCACCTCGAAATTAAACAACTCTCAACTGATATTAAAAGAAAATTTCACTTTGGATTATAAAATTTCAACTCAAATTCAAACATTTCTTAAGGCAGCAATAACTTTCAACCCAAATAGGCAAACCATTGTATTGAAACAAAATGTCAACCCAAATAGGCAAACCATTGTATTGAAACAAAATGTTAGAGTATATACTAGTTAGAGATATATTAGGATATGATTGATTTGTATGGACTCTTTTCTTATCTCTAGATCCTTCCTTATCTCTACCCATTGTACTTCTATATATACCAACCCTCGAGGCTCAATACATCATTCAGATTCGTAGTACATTCTCATCTCTACAATCTAACATGGTATCAGAGCAGGCCACCTAGAGGCCGCCACTCATGCTTCCACTGCCGTCGCCCCCAGAAGGGATTGATCTTCCGGGGGTGGCCACCTGTTTCGTTTTTGTTTTCATTGTCGTTCGTCATCAAGCAGCAAGTAGCAGATCGTCTTCGTCCATTTGCACCTCGCCACCCAGCCTGTTGGCTGAGACCGTCGCCCTGACCTTTGCCCGCCGGCCCTACTCCAAGGCTGCTGCCTCGCGGATCCAGAGCGGCGGACGGCCATCTCCATCCCCTGGACTTTGCTGTCGCCAATCTACACCTCCTCCACCTTCGGTGGACTCCCCAACACCCTCCACCGGCACTGCTGCTCGCCGCCCAGGCTCCTGTGCCCCTCTGTCCTCTCTCTGTGTTCGTGTGGGGGGAGGACAGCAGGGGCCGGCTGATTTGGGCTTTTATTGGACTATCATTGATGGAACTGCTACAATGCTGCTGCTGCTGTACTGCTATTTTTCATTTTTTCCCGATCAGAGATCCGGTTTGTGTTGCCCACCGCCTCATTGATCTCGGCATCTCTACTTTGACATCGGCATCGACTCTGCATCAACTTCGTTGTCCCACCCCGCGCATTGTCGGTCTAATCACCCGATCAAGCGCCCAAATACAACGACCTCCTGTGACCGATCATCTTCAAGTACGCATCTACTTTCGGGTTGCTGCTGCGTCGTCCCTTCGGACCGTAGTGTCACTACCTGTGGTCCACATCCACTAGTTGTTGCATCGCTGAGAGGCGTCCTCCTCGGCATGGCTTCACCCCCGGTGGACTTCCTGCTGCTGCATCGACATGGAGCCGCTGTGTCGCCCCTTTGGGCCACCACGCCACGGCTCTCGTCGTCTTCACCGTCGTCCGTGTGTCGACATCCCCATCGTCCGTATTGGTCATCGTCAGCCACTCGAGGTCCTCACCTTCAATGAGCACTGCCGTCGCGTGTTTCTTGAACCTGCCACTGTTGCCGCTCCAGGCCAGTGGTCCAGCTACCCCTGCATTGGCCACCGACGCTGTCGGTTCTGCTACTTCGTCTTCGACCACTACGCCTCGTCGCCAATGTCGGCTCTTCCTCGACTACATTTGCTCTGCTCCGACAACAGTGGGTATACCGGCACTTTTTCCTCTACGCCGCTTTGCGCACCGCGACCGTCTCAGAGGCTTTCTCTGCTGGTCTCCTCCGACATGGCGCCAGGTTCGTGGTGGTCTCCTACCTCGTCCGCGCGGTTTTGGCAACACCGTTGCGCGCGTTTGTCCCAAGTTATCCCTAGGCCTGGCAAACCTGGCTTGACATCTCGTTCTCAACGGTTCGATAGCGTTGGCTCTTCAGTGTCATCTTTCTCTACGACTGCTGCGACTCTGTCACTGCCTTCGTTCTCGGCGTGTCTTCATGCCACCTTGGTCCACGGCACCATCTTGCGTGCCCGCGACCACTCCATGGTGTCTCTTGCACCCCGCGGCTTGGCAGATCGCTTTTCATCAATACTCAACTTCGGCTACATTGACTACGGCTACTCTACGCACGGCTACCTCGACCACGGTTTCTTCGCGTCCTTCACTTCGGCTACCTCGATTTCGGCATAAAGGGCTATCATCATTGAGCACTCTCGCCGGTTTCTTCTCCAGTCTAAGCGTCCGCGTTGCTCACGCTTGGACTACGGTGGGATGTTAGAGTATATGGTAGTTAGAGATATATTAAGATATGATTGATTTATATGGACTCCTTACTTATCTCTACTTATTGTACTACTATATATACCGATCTTCGAGGCTCAATAGATCATCCAGATTTGCAGTACATCCTCTCCTCTACAATCTAACACAAAATCTTAATTCAAATTCAAAGAATTTATCAAACATGGCAAATCTTTCAACTCAATTTGGGCAAAATCTCATCTCATATAAAACATATCTTAAATCAAATCAGAAAGAGAGATAGTAGATAAGGGGATGTTCTACTTCGAGGAAGAAAGTGCTCGGGCGCGTAGCTATGCAGGGAGGCGGCAACGGCAACCTGCTCGGCCATGGAGCGGCAGGGCAGGATGGGGGAATTGGGATGCTACCGCTGGATGGCAGGATGAGGAACGAGCAAGGTGATGCATGCTTTGCGAGCGAGTCAATCCTGCGAAAGACACGGAGGAAAATAGGATAAGGGAGAGAGAAGGTGGGCTAGACGGCTGGCCTTCTCGTCTTTTGGGCCCATAACACCCGTCTGTTAGGATTCTTGTTTGGTTGGAATTGTTTGTGACTTCGGTATCTGACGTGCACGCGCGAATTAGCATTAGCGCTAGTCTCAAGCCCATAACAAAGGACCCACAAGACTTTCTCTTCCCCTGAGTATCAATATCAACGTCAACCTTGTTAGTTCTACATCTGCGACATCCCAACCACAAGCTGTTTAGCAGTCTGAACTCTCTGTTCTTCTATAAAAAGTCCAAAGCATAAGAGGATTTTCTGAAACTCTGAACTTGTATCTGACGCCGGCAAGCTCTGAATTCTTTACTCCCCTCTCTGCACACGCACCCTTAGCTCTTCGTACCTACTCCTCGATTGTTTAATCTCCTCCAAACTTAATCGCTAGCCGTCTTCCGTGTTCTTGTCGTGGAGGACATGTACACGTACGCATGCATCCATGCTTTCCATAATGCAAAATACCCGGCACAAACTTACACGTACACTGAAGAAAAACAACTGAAGAATTCAGGGAACAGACAAACCGGGCAATCAGAAGTGCATGAAAAAAAGTGGGTGTTTGCACGTACGGAGAGGCTCGCATCATTGCATAAACTATATAGCCAGGTTACGTGCAAACAATTTCTATGCATTCGGCTAGTAGCTGCATGGGCTATTGGGCTTTATCTTGTGTTTATTATTGCAAAAGCCAGTAGCAGATGACAGTGTGTGTGTTCATTTTTTCTCGACAGAGCTGGCGCACTTGAGGTGAGCTTTGCAACAACCCTCAAATTTGTATAGAATTAAGGACAATCTAGTGTTCCTTAATCATGAACGATCATAGCTTCCATCCATCGGCCATGATGAGTCAGGTGCAAACAAAACTACAAATCAAAAGCTGCATGCTTGCTAGCTCTGAAGTCGCTTCTGAAGGCCCCCAATGTCAATCAAAGTGTAACCAAAACTGTCCTACCATATTCAGATACTCTGCTTATCATTTTAACGGACGCATAATATATGCATGCATCCATGCACATATAATTGATGGGTGATAGCGATGTATGTATCGATCGATCGACCGTGCGATGTGACGTGCAGGTAAGATGGCCCTGAAATTTTGTGCTTGCAGACAAGCAACGCTGTACCGAACGAACTGAACCCGGACAAGAGAGCAAAGTCCACGTTTGCCCGGAGGTAAACAACTCTCTGAAACCAAAAGGCATTCGGCGGCAAAAGGCGCCGCCGTGCATGGCTGCTGTTAAGTTTAATTATCTTTTCCTCCTTAATTAATTTCTCTAAGCACACAGGGCCTCATCTCCTGAAGAACCTGAACCCACTTTGGTGAACTCATCACACCGCACGTACTACTCCACCTTCTTAATTCGTTGTAGGTTTACCTAATTTTCTCTCTCTTGGACACATTTGTTAGAAAATTTGTTCAAACGGAAATAAGCATATTGAATTATGTAGACATACTAACTTTGTTTCAGGAAAAAAAATGTAGACAAACTTACATGTTTTGAGTGAGACCATGTGCTGAGTTGAACATTGGCAGCAGGTACTTATAAATTTGAGTAGAACCCATACCTCTCATGAGATATATGTGTGGGCCATAAATTGTGCAAATGAGCAATATTAGGGAGGTTGATACGCAAGAGATGCTAGCTCCTTTTTAATTTATTTTGCATAAATAAATTTATATTGGGGAGTATTTGGTTGTCCTTAGAATTAACTTCACACATCATGCGCATTCTTCTCTGGCTCTGTCCCCTCGAACCCTCGCAGCGTTTGGCGTCTTCTCCTCTATAAAACTCCGCGTCTCCACCTGCTGCGTCTTGGACAGCGTCGTCGTCGGAAGCTTAGCTTAGCTAGCTGCAGGTGACAATGGCGTCCTCCGGAGTCGGCGGCGTGCCGGGGTCGCCGTGCGGGGCGTGCAAGTTCCTGCGGCGGAAGTGCGCGGCGGAGTGCGTCTTCGCGCCATACTTCTGCGCGGAGGACGGGGCGGCGCAGTTCGCGGCCATCCACAAGGTGTTCGGGGCCAGCAACGCGGCGAAGCTGCTGCAGCAGGTGGCGCCCGCCGACCGGAGCGAGGTGGCCGCCACCGTCACCTACGAGGCGCAGGCCAGGCTGCGCGACCCCGTCTACGGCTGCGTCGCCCACATCTTCGCGCTGCAGCAGCAGGTAATACGGCCTAAACCCTCGATCGATCACAATCCTCTTCCGCTCGCCGGCGAGCCCGGCGAACCAGCTAACTTAGCTTGCGTGCATGCGTCCATGGATGCAGCTGGCGACGCTGCAGGTGCAGGTGGAGCAGGCGAAGACGCAGGTGGCGCAGACGCTGGCGGCGGCCGGCATGCTGACGGCGGCCGGGAACCCTCTCCTCCAGCAGCAGCAGCAGCAGCAGGCGTGGCAGATGGAGCACGAGTCGTTGACGTCGACGCAGAGCTCCGGCTGCTACAGCGCGCCTCGCTCCGACGGCTCGACGTCGCTGCAAGACATGTACTGCTTCGGCGAGCAGGAGGAAGGCAGCTACTCAAGATGAATGAAAACAAAAAAAGTTTCTTCTTTAATTGGCAGCGTGCGTTTGCTTCACAAGTTCAGATTGTACCATTACTACTTCACTAGAGTTAATTTCTTGGCACTGTATCACTTGCGATTTCAGCGGTACCGATACGTGGCTGTAACCAAGAAAAAGGTCACAATTTCATATTCCAGAATCATATAATTAAACTTTGATGAGACAATTAGACATGAACGGCAAGAACAGAGCTGGCAAATGGCAAGAAAACACACCTGGTGACATGAGCAGTAGTGTTCCTTTTGCTTTTGGGTTGGCTCGTGCCCCCCTGAAGGAGCATGCCTGATTGCGCGCGCACTGGATTAGGCATCGAACAGCCTAACCTGGTCCTACGTGCATGATGGGCCGCATGGGCTGCGTTCGGCCTGGTTGGCCTTAGTTGGGTCATGTTTTTGTTTTCTCCTAAAATAACAAGAGGGGTGCTGCTCATTTGTGGAATTTTTTTTATTTTTATATTTATTTAATAAAATATTTACAAAACTACATTTTTATTTCAAAAATTTACAAAAATATACTCCTGCCGCCCTCTGGAAGGGCGGTATATCTGAAATCGCCCTCCCAAAGGGCGATATGATGACGTGGCTGACGGCCGTTGGCCGGTGGCCCACGGCCGTCAGCCATTTTGCAGGCGGCCCCCCCGGCCACACAAAAACCGCCCTCTCAGAGGGCGGCAAGGGGTTCGCCTGTAAAAATCCGGCCGGGGGGCCGGCCATTTTACAGGCGCCCCCTTGCCGCCCTCTGAGAGGGCGGTTTTTGTGTGGCCGGGGGGCCGCCTGCAAAATGGCCGACCGTCTCAGAGGGTGGTTTTTAGCCCGGCCACTATAAAACCCCCTCCCAGACTCCAAAAATGTCATAAAATTCACTGAAATTACAGAAAAAAAAAGAAGAGAGAGCTGAGAGCGAGCCTGAACGAAAGCAGCGAAGCTCTGTCAGCTTGCTGATTTGTCTGCAGGTAAAATCTATTATCTCTTTGTAATTTCTATTTCTATGCATAAATTGATGTAGTATTGTACTGGTTATGTATATAGTACTATATGAAAATAAGTTGTTACTCGTAGATCTGTAGGTCTTTAGTTAATGTGTTAGATGATTTAATTTTTGTAGAGATGTGAGGAAAATATTGGTATCTAGTTTAACTGTATTTTTTCATCAACAGAAATGTCAAATAAGGTGATATTTCAGTTATTTCACGGGCAAGGAAATGTTAGATATGGTCCAGAAGGGGTAGATCTGTCGGATTTTAGTTCAACAGCTAAGGGGATTGATAGACCAGCTGAGAGAAGTTTTGGGTCAGTGTACAACTGGCTGATGCGAGGGTTTCGATTGAACCCCGAGCTCAGCGCAATAACCTTGTATGTAGTCATCGTGCAGCTGAAGGTTTTTTTGGAACTGATGCCGGTGGATTGCACTGCCACTTGGAGATGGTATGTGGAGAATACATTCTAACGTGGTTGGCCACTGGGCATACTTGTGTCGATATATGAGAAAGAAAACACTGCTGGTGCAATGCCTGTGCAAGATGATGAGGGTCCAAGTACGGCGGGAGGTAATAGCGAAACAATGGAAGAAAATGAAGAAGGGAATGAAGAAGATAGACAGCCAATAGGTATGGCAGATGAGGAAGAACAAATCAATAGAATCGTCGAAGAAATGGATAGGGAAGATTCTGAAAACGAGCAAGCAGAGCAGGATGATTCGTCTGATGAGGACACCATGATGCCTGCAGAATGGAGCAACCAGGACTTCTCTAGGCTTTCTATCTCCGAGGGACATCATGTGTCATGGGAGTACAAGGAAAATGTAGTCATCCAAGGGGCTAAATATGCATATGTAGAGGATTTAAAGGAGGCAGTAAAACAATGGGCCGTGTCACTTCAAAGGAGTTCTCAGTCGTGAGTCAAGCAAATCGGTCTATGAAGTAAAGTGCATGAAGGATGGGTGTCCATGGCGGGTGCACGCATTCAAGGGTAAATGGAAGATTATTAGCAAGTTTCAATCGTGACTGAGCATTCATGTTATTTACCCGGTGTTGAAAAAATATAACAAATATGACATTGCATTTGTTGCGACAGAGATGAACTCCATATATTAATAAGGGGTACGAACAAGGTCAATTGTTAACATATTGAAGAGAAATTTAAATACACAATTAGCTATGCTAAGGCTTGGAGGGCAAAACAGAAGGTTGTAGAGATGAGATTTGGCACATTTGAAGCATCCTATGATAATTTGCCTCGTCTATTAGGCTGTATTCTTCAGAGGAATCTGGAGACGTGCTACGACCCACCAGCTGCCACACCCGTGCAGACGACCCGCGCTGGCCGTGCCGTACCACCAGACCGGCTGACGTACTCCCAGGGGCAGGTGCGAGCGCAGGGTAGGAAGACAAAGAGGGCTAGAGGTTACGGTCAGGGCCCGTAGTACGTTGCATCAGTGATAGTTTGGTCTGTTGTATATCATGTTTTATTAATTCTACATATACTGAAGAAACCCCTTTACTTTATTTACGCTCGTCGATCGATTACGATCTATGTTTGTGACGAAACTGATCAAAAACATGAATTTTTCAGTTTCAATTTTACGGCGAAAGTACATTCTGACTCTGAGCGGTGACAACCGAACACACGTTAATTGCATACGAACATAATGAAATTATCCATACAAAGAGTACAAACGGCATATCAAACGTTTCTACTTATCGTTATTACATGCCTTAGGGAATTTTAAACAGATAACCAAGTAGAGATGTAACTACTGTGTGCAGCGTGGGTACTTCCTCTTCCTTGTCGCCACAGATATGCCTGTCCGGACCGTCCGGACAGGATGAGGATGGTCCGGACTATATAATGCAAAACAACACTTTGTACAGTGCGGTCCGTCCGAACAGGGTGACGATGGTCCGAACAATATACTGTGAAGCAATTTGTACAGTTCGGACCGTCCGTATATAGTGCGGACAGTCCGGACAGTATTCTGGGGCCGCCTGCAAAGCAGCCAGTCCGGACCGTCCGTATAGAGTTCGGACCGTCCGGACAAGCTTTGCAGGCGGCCCCTCATCATCTTGCACGGTCATATATATATATATCTGCATTTTAGTGGCTCAGACTACGGAGGAATGTCTAGATATAAGATTAAATGTGGTGAAATTTTCTGAAAACAAGGTCAGATATATATAACTCTGTTGTAGAATATTAACAAGGTTGTGCCATGTTCAATTTCATATAGATCATGTTTTATGTTAAATTATATGGGGATAGATAGCTTTATACTCTACTTTACAAATATTTTTCTAAAATCATGAATATTTGCATACATTTTGATATATTGGGGTTTTAGTTGGTCTTTGGTGCTTCCTAACATAGGCTAGAAGTCGTTGAACAAAAAAATCCAAAATTATTTTGGAACGTAAGGTACGATAGATGTTGTAACGCCCGTACCTTTAGGCGTAAAGCTAATTTAATAAAAAAAAGGGTAATCATGAAAATTTGTTCTTTAGTTGAGGTCTCCGTGTATACCAAGACCTCAACCCTAAAATCAACTTTCGGTGATCGCTTCCAAATCATTATTCCAATTCAATTCAAATCTCAAATTTAATCCCTCTAAATCAAATCTCGGAAACATTTCAATCCAATTCAGCTTAACGGGCCATCCTTTGTAATGCCCCGCTTTCAGCGAGACGTTAAACTATATCTTACCAAAATCTATCCGTGAAAATTTCGCTTTTTGTGTGCTGTGTCGTAAGTCGTGTCTGGATCTCAGTTTGTTCCCGTGTCCTTGTTCTCAAAAATCCATCCTCACGAAACCCCTATTCTTAAACCAATCCTCGAATTCGAAATGTTGTATTCGAGTCCGCTCCAAAACCCTATCGGTGAAGGTCCTTCAAACTCCTCCTTCAAAAATTCCCGCTCTGATATCTATTCCAAAGATTCGAAATGGAACCCTAAAAATATCCCCTTTGATTCCCTCATTAAATCCCTTGGTTATCCTCTCCTTTGATCCCTTAGATAACCCTGAGTTTAAATGGGGAATCAAATCCCTGTTCAACCACTGTCTCCACCAATATACATATATATACATACATATATAAATATATACCCATATGCACATGTGTATACTAGCTCTCCATCTTTGACCTCCTTGAATCCCATGCAAGATCCTTGGAAAGTTCAAATACCTAAATACAACAAATTAACCCTTTGTTTCCCCTCCTTGAAATCTCCACAAAAATCTATACAAGCACCCACAAATTCAAATTAGAAATTTGAATTTGAATTTGAACCTCTTTCCTCCATTGTATCCTTCTCAAATAATCCTTGAGTACCAAAATGCAAAATTAATCCCAAAATATACATATTCCACTTGGGACTCCCTTCCACTAAATTCCTTGAATTTTTCTGAGTTCAAACATGTGTTTTGAATTCAAATCCCTTTGAAACATTCAAAATCCCTTCCAATAAACCCCCTGGAAAATAAGAGGGAGCACTGTGCTTCTGGGCCACTTTTTCCTTCCGCCCAGCTTTGTGCCCTGCGTCTACCCCGCTGAGCCGACGGATGGCTGCTACGTACCCCCCCCCCCCCGAGCTCCCTTCACCGCCCGATCTCACTTAACCCCGTGCGGATAGCCACGCCCGTCGAATCGCCGCTGCGTGTCCTCGAGGCCCACGCACCGCCGTCGATCTCCCTCGGTCGTCCCGCTCAGCGTGCGGACCGCCGCGCGCAGCGGATGGCCGCCACGTGGCCCGCCGTAATGCCCCGCTTTCGCGAGCCGTTAAATGATATTTTACTAAAATCTACCGTGAAAATTTCGATCTTTGTGTGTTGTATCGTAAGTCGTGTCTGGATCTCGATTTGTAATCCTGTCCTTGATCTTGAAATCCCTGCTCTCAAACCCTTGTTCTTAAAATAATCTCTAAATTCGAATCGCCGTTATCGAACTCCGCTTCTGAAACCCTAATGACGAGTTCCCCGATCTTCTCCCTCAGAAACCCTTGCTTCGATATCCGTTCTGAAGTTCCGAGTCGGAACCCTAACATATCCCTTTGGTTTCCCTCCTAAAATCCCCTTGACTTCTCTCCCTCCCTTGAATCCCCAAATGAAACCCCGAGTTAAATAATATAGCTTAGGCATCAAACCTCGATTCAAATGGCTCTTCCCACCAATATATGTATAAATATGTGTATATATATATGTGCATACATACATATATACACAGGCATATATACAAGTATCGATCCTTCACCTCCGATCCTCTAAAATTCCTTGAATAATCCTCCCCTTGTGATTCCCCCCATATAAATCCAAAAAGTCCAAAATACAAACTCATCAATTTTCTCATTGGGTTCCACCCCCTGTATTCCTTGGATTTCCCTGTGTTCAAATATAAAATTTTGAAATCAAATCCCCTTTGAAAACCCCCCAAAACTCCTCCTTCCAAAATACCTAGAGAAAAATATAAAGGCTACTGTGCTTCTTGGGCCAAAATTCCCCTATTCCGACCCAACATCTCACCCTCTCGCACGGAAGCCGCTCCAAGCCGTTGGATTTTCGCCACGTGCCACGGACCACTCTCCGCGCCGTCGATCCTCATCTGCCACTCGGTCACCCCTATGCGGGTTGCGTGGACCGCCTTGCACCGCCGGATCTCTGCCACGTACCCTCGCTGCGCCGCGCCAGCCGCATGATGTCCATAACCGCGCGTGCCCCGCTTGCATGCTCTGGATGGATGCCGCGTGTCGCGAGGGAGCCACGCCGCCGTCCGATCCCTTTACTTCCTCGCTCGCCCGCGCGGAGGGCCGAACCACCGTCAGATCGCGCCGTGTGTCCACGCCCGAGCGCAGCCATTCGATCCTCCCTCAACAGTGCTTCATCTACCCCCGTTCGTCCCCGTCCCATTCTCTCTCCTCCATTCATGCCTTTCACCTGTTCGGTCGAAAGCCGAGGCCATTCCGTCGCACTGGCCGACGACGTCACGGCGTCCCCGTCGCACTTGCGTCGCGACAAGTCTTGGACGCCCTCGCAGCTCTTGTGCTGCCCTCCTTCCTCCTCTTTCTGTCCCCTCCCGCCCGAGACCGACTGGTCAAAAGTGAGCCTGTGCCGCCACGTCATTGTCGCTCCCACCACGGTCTCGCGAGTCCGCACTCACACTTCGAAAATGGCTGCCCGATACATCGCCATCGCCCGCCCGCGCATCCCGCACCGTGGTGCCATTTTCCCTCTCCCTTCCATGATTGGAGATCCCCTCGACCGACCTAGCGGCCGCCATCCCTCCTCGCCTATAAAAACCCACATGCTTCCTCCTCCGAGGCCCCTCTTCCCCTCGCGCCTCAGGCCTCAAGCAGCGGAACATTGGGTCCTCAACTCCGGCCGCGCCATTTGCGTTCTCCTCACCATGGCACCGCCAACCCGCGCTGCATAACGCACCGACCCTGGAGCTGAGTGCCTCGGCACGGCCCCTCACCAGTCATCCCCCCCACAGCTCGGAGCTCCGACTCCCTTTGCCACGACTCCTGCCCGTCCCAGCATTCCCGTTTATATTCCGAACTGCCACCATCGACACTAACTCCTTGTCGGTGAGCTCCCATCCACCGCCGTCCCTACAGTCCATAGATGCTCTGGAATGCAATTATGCTTGGTTTATGTCCGTTGTTCTTCAGGATGAACCCCTGTCGTCGCTCTGTCCTCGGTCCTCGCTCCCTACGCCCACCTCCCGTGCCACGCCAGGGCCCGCGTGAGGCCAATCCTAAGCGCATCGCGCCGCTGTGCTTCACCCTCTCTTTTTTCCCCTTTTGTAGGCTCCCCCCTCATTCTCTTCCGCCATGGCCATCGCCACGGGTTCCCTTCCTCTCTCTCCTCGCCGCCTCAGCAACTCGACGCCAGCCGCCTTAGCACAATCTCCTGCGGATCCAAGCCACTCAAACTCTTCGCTCCGGCCTCCTCTCCCCGCCGGTGCCCACCGCTTGCTCCGATGCGCCGTCGTTCTCCGGATTGTCCTTGCATGCCGTCGGCTGTTGATCCCCAGCTCCATGTTCGGCCTCGCCTCTCTCAAGCTGAGCCCCATCTCCTCATCGCTCCCGCCGACACGTGGGCCCGCCCGCGCTGAACTCGGTTCGTGGAGACCACGTGTCTCATTGACCCGTGGGCCCTCGCCCCGGTCTACCGTGAGCCGAACCGGTGAAACACTGACTCCCTACCATTCGGGCCCCAGTCACCAGGGCCCCACTCTCCATACACCACCACTACCCCTCTCCTTCTCTCACTGACCAATCCTAGCCCACTCCCTCTGTCCCCTCTGCCCTGTGGGCCAGCCCTGTCAAGGGCCCCACCTGTTAGTGACTGCCTTGATATTCCAAGGAATATTCCCCTCCATAATTCCAAATAAACCAATTCTATTAATTCCAGAAATCCATTTAATCTTCGAAAAATTCATAACTCTCGATCCGTAACTTCGATTGACTCCGTTCCAACTCCAGTAATTTTCTAAAATTGAGATCTATCTAATGGCACTACTAGTAGCACTAAATAGGGTCTATTTCTTGGACTTTGTGTAGATTTTGTGTGTTAGCGCATAGTAACCGGTTGTCGGAATTTCATTTTGGAGCGAATTTCGCGGCGATTTCTCGAAGACTCGTGAAGACCTAGAGCAAGGCAAGTCACCTTTGATCAATCGAGCCTATAATTGAAATTTAAATTATTTTGATTGCGAAACTTGCATCGATAGGCGTGCACTGATCTGTGCGGTCCTATCTGTGAGTCAGATCAGCGGACCTTCCTAAACTTGCTGCGTCTAAATCCTCCCTTGATGATTGATATACCCTGTTTCCTTGTAACCACCTCTGCTACACCTCGGTATTTGTGCACTCCTACGCGTGTACTGATGGTCGTCTTTCAAACTTAAAAATTGAGAAACTTCTTGGGTAAAATATGGTTTTACAAAACGTTTGGAAAATCCGACACTTGGGTCGGCACCTTGTGAAAGCAAAATGAGTTTCAAAAATGGAGATTCGTGACACAAGGCCGGTCCGGTATGTGTGATGCCTGTGTGGTCGCTTTAAGGACCGATTCCTTCAGAATTTCATCCAAACATGTGACAGTACAACCACATGGTTGATATGGGAAGCCCCTGGTGTGGAGGCCATGGGCCCTGGGTACCTCATGAGAAGCATTAGGGCCACTAGGACAGAGGATGGGCTGTCACACCCTGAATTTCCCCTTAAATAGAGCCACACAAAATATGCTAAAGAAAAAGCCCCAAAGAAAATATTTTTTTAAAAGGCCTAGGGAATTAATTAAATGAGTAAAATGAAAAATAATAAATTATCATGGCTGAGGATATTTTTTTTATTCTCCCTGTCAAAATACACTAACAGGAATTTTACTGGAATTTTTAGAGCACTGGAGGTATTTTTAATAAATCAAAACAACTTATCGGAATTAATATCCTTCTGAAATCTCCTTTTATTTTCTTTTTCATTCCCTTTCTCTTTTTCTTTCTTTTTCTTCCCGCCGGGCTGCCGGCCCAGTCCTGTTCCTCGGCCTACTGTGGCCCGCGCCACGCGCGCCTCCCCCTGGACCCCACCTGTCAGCCGCGGCCGCGTGCGCCCCTCCTCTCTCCGTCTGTCACATGGGGCCCGCCTATCAGCTCACTTATCCCCCACGGCCCCTCGCCCTCTCTCTGCCAACCGGGCCCCGCCTATCAATGAGCCGTTTCGCCTCTCCGCTCTTTCTCCCGCTGACATGTGGGACCGGGGCCTACACGTCTTCAACCCCTGGCCGAATCGGCCGGAGGGGATCCGCTTGCCCCTGTCGTGCGATTCCGCCTCGGCCCACGATCTCCTGCCCTCGCACGTGCTTCAAACGACGCGGACGCGGTCGCCTATCCATTCCCCCACTTCTCTGCTTTCTTCACGCACGCCCGCGGACGAATTTTGCCGATCCCGCCATCGCCGCTGCCCCTGTTTCTCATGAAATTCGGCCAACCTGGCCACGAACTCCTGCAGCTGAGTACATAAAAACCCTCCCTGTGCTCCGTCCTCACTTTCCCCTCAGTTGCCCCCACGCTGAGTTCCTGAACCGCCGCCGCACTCCGCCAACTCCAGTCGCACGTCGCCGTCGCTACAGGCGCCGCCGACTATCGCACTCACGCTCGCTAGCTTCACCGCACCCCGCTGCATCCTGTTCCTCACCGGCTGCCTCGGATTCCCGCTGGAACTCCATTCTCTCCGTCGTCCCTTTCGGTAAGCCTCTCCACCGGCAGTCGGCCACGGATATCCATCGACCCACTCGGTCTTTTGCTCTCCTAACACGTTCTACACCTTCGCCAGGTCCTCCCACACCTCGTTCGAGCCTCCGTCGTCTTCTTGAGCTGCCAGAACGCCACCGCCGTCGTTTTCTCGAACCTCGCCACCGCCAATCCCTTCTTATCACCGTCGTTCGCTGCACTTCGTCCATCGTCGTACCTCGGTGAGCACTTGGTCGCATTCCTCACCTCCTCCGCCGCTCACCACTGCCCTCTGCCCCACCGGATGGTCGTTGGCAGCGACCATCGGGCCACGCGCACCGTCGCCGTGCCGTGCACGCTGGCGGGGCTTGGTCCCGACTTGATCTGAGCCGTCCGATTTGCCTCGGCAGATCAGGACCGCTTGTGCGTCTGTGTCCGCGGTTGCACGCGGGTGGACTGCGTCCACCATGCACCGCACTCTCATGCACCACTGACCCATGGGTCCCGCCTATCGGCGCCGGCCCCGTGGTCTGCTGACGCATTAAATCCTTGTTAATGCGCAATAAATCGTTTAGAAATTGTTTTTGCATAGGAAAATGTTAGTAAAACTTCTAAAATTCATAACTAATTCATACGAGCTCCGATTAATTCCATCCAAATTTCATTAAATCCAGAAAAATGTCAAAAATCCTTTAAAAATATTTTTGGCCCCTGTTTTAGTGTCCACATGTATTATTTTTAATTGTTTGTGCTTTGTTTGCTTTAGAAACCGACGCAGTCGACCCTCCAGTTTACTGTGAAGTCGTTGCCGAGTTCGCCGAGCAGGAGCAAGGCAAGTTACATCATTTTGCTCAATCATATTGTACCCATTTATTGCAAAATATTTGTTTTAAATTATAAAACATACATTATTTCTTTATTTCATGTGGGAAGGTTGACCTATATGGATGTAATTTTAATTGCTATGACTTGATTCCTCCTGTATACCTTTGTAGCTTGGGTAATAATATGACTAGAGAATACTGTTAGGATGCTTAGCCATGCTTAGAGACTATTAGCTCACATGGGGAATCAAATGCTATTTGTCGAAGGATGAAACTCCGACGGCGGGAAGTCTGGTGACCCCCCTTTGAGGTTCGGCCAGGGGAGTGGTTCTCAGGCGACTGCGACGTCCGGTGGAAGAAGGATGGTTCGATGGATGGATCGGCACACAAGAAAGACAGGAGGACGTAGACATGTTCGGGCCGCACGGAGGCGTAATACCCTACTCCTGTGTGTGGTTTGCTATGTGGAGATGAACGGATGTGGATTGTTGTTACAGTGTTCTTCCCGGGGTGCTCGGGCCCTGGGAAGCTCTCTCTGGAAGCTATCCTCTAGAAGTCTCTGTCCTTGTCTAAGCAATCTGAGTTGTGTCCGTCGCCCCCCGAGCCTGTGGCATGGATCCTCCTTTTATAGGTCAAGGGGAGTCCACAGTGCCAGTACACGGAGAGAGATTTTCTGGTGAGTTCTCCTGTTGCACACGTCCGCCTGCTACGCCCATGCCGGAGTTGGTCTGCTGCAGGCGGCTAAAGTCGTGAGGATGTGACGGGATGTGACGGAGCACGTCGTCGCTGCCGAAGTCAAAAGTCTTCTGACTCCACTATCGCGTGTCCACAGGGGGGCCATCATGAGACGTCCACGCGTGGCAGAGAAGGCGACAGGGGCGACAGGCCCTGTCGCCTCGTCATTAATGCGGGTGGTTGGAGAGTTGGTCCGATCGTGTCATCCTCGCGCCCGGGGGAGAGAGCTCCTTGTACCATCCGCGCTCTCAGACACTGAAGAAGCCGACTCAGGAGAGGCCGATGCGATCGCCTCACCCGGGAGAAGCCGAAGCCGATTTACTCGGGAGCAGCCGATCGGCCCGGAGACCCTCTGCGCACACGAGGCGCCGAGCTCCTCGGGGGCAGGAGATGTAAGTCCCGGTCCCGGGGAGCGAGACCCGGGACCGGAACATCCAAGTAATGTGCCCCGAGGCCTAGCTTGTGAGCCCCGGAGACCGGGAATGTCCTCGGGCCCGGGAGCCCGAGGTGGATGTGGGCACCGACGCGAGGTGCCTGGGGACTCCGCTCCCGGACACGGGCAGTGCTCGGGCCCCGGGTACTTGGCGGGTAACAGCCGTACCGGCCGTCACTGGTATAGATTGTGGGCCCCGAGGAGCTGACGTGGCCGAAGACCCACGCGTCCCCAGGGCATGTGGGACCCCCTGTCCCATTTCGCCGACACTATTATTTACATTTATTGTTCGACTCTATGTCGTAAAATGGAACTTTGGATACGTTAATATTAAACTACTAAAATTTGACCTAAATGGTGGGCTGTGGGTGCATGGTTCTGCTGGTCGCACCCATAACAGTTAAGGACCGATTCGCGGGAATCCCTTGGGCAATTAATTATACATTCCACAAGCTAGCGTGGGCAACGGCTGGGCTTGTAGCGTTTCTTCTCCCTCTCCTAGGCACCGTTGGTGAGAATGGGCGTGATGGAGTTGGGTCGGCTCAGGGTCGGGTTGATCGGCTTTCGGATCCATTGTGGCACAAGGGGGGTAGCCTGGCCAATATGGGGTGTCCTGTCGGCAGGTGCAACCTCAGCGTGGTGTGGATGGTTAGGGAAAGATTGCGTGAACGGTCCTGTCACAGCCTCTCACGGGGTGTCGTGGTGACACGCTGGCACACGGGAACGTGTGTGGGGCTGTGTCTTGTGGGTACAGTTGTACACCTCTAGCCAGAAAAAAAATCTATTCGAATAGCCGCGCCTGTAGTCATGGGCATTTTGGTCAAGACTCACAGTGATTAGTCTCACCATAATAAATTGACTTAAAATTTATTGTAGAGGTAGGATTGATGGTTGGGCCTGGTCAACGTGGTGTAACGTTGATCAGTGGAGGATTAATACTGCTTAATTAATTAACCTTTTACTGTTTATGAACTATTACTGTTTACTACGGCTTTACGCAAATGAACTCTGAGCCTACCTTTGTCTCCTGTGCATTGTGCATATTTGTGGGTGTGACTTGTTGAGTAATGTGGGTGGTACTTAGTCTTGCTCTCTTTTCCCCTCTTAGTGGTGGAGTACTTGTCCGACAAGGATCGTCAAGAGGACTAGGCTGGATCCGCCGTCAAGACGCCTGTGGATTGGAAGCCTCCGCTTGGCCAGCTGTATATAGGCTTTATTTATATTTAATGCTGCATTTATATAAGACAATTTTATTCTGTTTGTAAGACGCACTCTGTATGGCAACTTAGTATTGTGTACCCTAGCTTTCCTGGACAGAGATTTAATACACAGGAATGTTCAGAATTCTGGCTACGAATTTCTGGGTGTTACATGGGCCTAACCTTGTAATTAGGGATACAATAGGACTCGGCATACATTACCTTGTACGATAAGGAAAGGATATAGTCCTAGTCAGGCACGTTGTATTCCTAGAAGGAAATCCCTTGGTCGGAGTCCAACTGGGATTCCTACCCTGTAATCTTGTCCCCCGGTATATAAAGGGAGGCAGGGCACCCCCGGAGGGCAGAGAATCACCAGAACTATCACAATCTCACCAGAGAAACCTTAAAGGCAATACACAACAGTTAGAAGTAGGGTATTACCTCACCTCAAGGGCCTAAACCAGGATAAATCGTTTCGTGTTCCTTTGCAATCCATCAAGTTTAGGTCTCACGAGTAGCCCCATATTCTTATTGCCGATACAAAACATGGATAGTTGGCGTGCCAGGTAGGGGCATCGGTGAGATCATCTTCGGCAAGCCTGATGGATTCAACTACCCGAGTCGACGGTGTCAAGTTCTTCCCCAGGCAAACGATTAGCTTCGGGAGCCTCGACTTCATCGCCGACAAGTTCGGCGACCTCGCCTTGTCCGACTCGGACTCGATCCGATCGGCTAGAAATCAAGCCGACTCCGCGCCAGTCGGCCTACTCAACGCTGCAGCAATCTTCGGCGACAGGCTGCGGCGATCTCCAACATGCCCGAGTCTAGGGATAACTCTTTCTTTCGGTGTTCGACTCGGACTCGGTTTTGAGCCGGCCGAGATCAGGCTAAGAGAGGAGGACTCAGCAATGCCGTGGATAACTTCAATCAGCATCTGACGCGGCAAACCTGATCTCCTAGAGTTTAACTCTGATACGGCTCAGAGCCGCTCGAGATTGGATCTAGGGAGGTTGGGGTCGTTTTTACTCCCCTCAACCATTCCGACTCTGACTCTCAGTCAGACAGCACTTCGGCGAGCTTTTCTCCACCATGTGAAGTCTTTATGGCATCTAAAGGCTCAACTCCCACTCAAGAGGCAGGCCGACTACGCGATTTACAAGAGGAGGAAGCCTGCCGACTATGTGAACAATAGGAGGAAGACGCAAGACGCCTGCAGGCCGAGCGCGATGCTCGTAACGACAATCTGCAAGGCTGGGTGGACTACTCAACAGCAAATCCTCCAAACCCGAGTCAGCAACCATGACGTTTTCGTAACTCCTCAATAGAACGTTGTGGCCGCTGCAACTCTACAAGATACACTACAGTTCGGGCCTAATCACCAGGCCACCCTGACGATAGTAAGGATAAAAGCCACGATGACCACTGTTGCATGTCAGCAGCGTCAACAGTCGGGTAACACTCTCATACCTATGCTAAAGACATAGTTCACATATGTGAGGGATGCCAATTCTATGCAAGGCAAACACATCTTCCAGCTCAAGAACTTCAAACAATTCCAATCTCTTGGCCCTTTGCGGTTTGGGGCTTGACATGGTCGGGTTGTTCAAGAAAGCGCCAGGAGGGTTCACACACTTGTTCGTCGCAGTGGATAAATTCACAAAGTGGATCAAGGCAAAACCCGTTGTTAACATAACAGCGGCATGAGCAAAGGACTTCATCATGAGTATTTTATACCGATTTGGCGTTCCTAACCGTATCATAACGGACAATGGCACTCAGTTCACTAGCAGTGTGTTTCAAGATTTCTGTGACAACTTTGGCATCAAGATCTGTTATGCTTCTGTGGCACACCCACAAAGTAATGGGCAGGTCGAGCGTGCCAATGGCATGGTCTTACAAGATATCAAGGCTAGGGTATTCGACCGACTACAACCATATGCAGGACGGTGCATACAAGAACTCCCATCTGTTCTCTGGTCTCTAAGAACCACGGTTAGTCGGGCAACAAGGTAATCCCCTTTCTTCCTAGTCTATGGTGCTGAGGTTATGTTACCAACCGAGTTGGAGTTTGGCTCTCTGTGAGTTCGGGCCCACTCAGAAGACAAATCAAACAAAGACCGAATGGTCGAACTCGATCAGTTGGAGGAAGCAAGGGACATTGGTCGAACTTGATCAGTTGGAGGAAGCAAGGGACATCGCAACTATCCAGTCGGCAAGGTATCTTCAAGGCCTATGTCGTTATCACAATCGGAATGTTCATGGCCGCGCCTTTTTGATGGGATATCTCGTCTTGAGCAAAATACAAACTACCAAAGACAGGCATAAACTATCGCCTTTATGGGAAGGCCCGTTCATTATCGCTGAGGTAACACGTCTCGGCGCCTACCGACTAAAGACTAAAGACGGTGCCTTAGTCAGCAACTCATGGAATATAGAACAACTACGTCCTTTCTATATCTGAGTCTTGTATTTCCTCTATACATATGCATAAAGTTTTTTTCCTCTGACTCACTACATCGCTTGTCCCAACCGAGTAGTGAGTTGGGGGCTGCATGTATTATGTGCCTTGTTAATAAAATCCGAGCTTGTTTTATCTAAGTCATGAAGTTCTACAACGATTATGCTAGGTTTGCTCGAGTATAGCTATCAGAGGTAAATGCTTTTTCTTAAGTTCCTCTTGATCTACTCGGTGCAGACTATGTAGTCGGGTAAAGCTAATGATGACTCAGAATAAGCAATTACTCGGCAACATTTTACAGATATTTACAAATGCCTTTATATATGCTCATCAATAGTCACCGACTGCATAATCATTCTGTTTTTACATGCCTAGGTCCCTGGCTATTGCCTCTGCGGTCGGCCTCACCTGGCTGATTAGCTCCAATGCCTCTTCAGGAGTCGTCCCCTCGGCAAAACCCTCACCAACAGCCTCGATGTCTACCCTAGTGTAGATCAATTTGGTCATGGCGAGAGCTTGGGCGGCGCCGACAGCTACACACTCATCCGAGTACTTCTTCAAGATACTCGAGGTTTCGCTTAGGCGTTCATGCACCTGGGTGATGGTACTGGAGTTGGTCCTAGGATAGTGAGGTTGCATGATGTCCAGGAGCCCTTTCACGGATCCAACGAGGACTTCCCGTGACTCCTTGATTGTCTTGATTTCCTCCGCGAAGGCGCCAAGAACCTGGGCGTTGGCTTTTGAAGCTATTCAGATGCATCAACAAGAATATTTGTTAGCCGAGACACACAGTCAGAGCAACAAGCAGTCGAGCCAAGATGATTGTCAAGCGGGAGACTTACTAGCATTGTCGGCTTCCACCTTGGCTTTGGCCTTCTCCACTTGCTTCAGCTTTTCATCTTGTTTTTCCCTCTCCTTTGCTTGGGCTTTCAGCTCGGCTTCGAGGGCTGCAATTCAAAATAGTCAAGAACTCAAGATTGCAGTCAAAACTCAACAAGGCAGTCGAGAATCAACAACGCTGGAGAAATACTACTCGGGATTTACTTGGGAGGATAACATAGAAGACTTACTTCTGATCTTTTCAGCTTGGACCCAGTTTTCATCCCTGAGTTTATCTACCGACCCCTCAGCCACGTTTCCCTCTCTTGGCTAGTCCGCTCCAGGTCATCCTTGGCTACCTGGAGCTGGCGCAGTTGTTGGAGCTGGGGGGAGAGCTCGGTCAGGACCTTATTCATCTTCTCTGAGCGATCGACGATCTTCTGCTCAGAACAAACCAGGGGAAATCAGAGTCAAATGGCAGAATACCAGATCAATGGAAACTGTCAAGAACCCAACATGGCGAGATTTGCTAGGTACCTGGACTCCCTTGGACGCAGCAATTGCAGCATGCATAAGATTTCTGTGCTCCCTCAATGTTGCTTGCTCGTTGTGCTCGTAGCTCTCTGCAACTCTCTCGGGGGTGACCCAATAAAAAGTCCTTGGGAAGTTGCGCGGTGGGGCTTCGAGCCTGGGGAGATCTCCTTCATCAGAAGATGACAATATTGCCGGCGATGGGGTCCTGGCCCTGAGTTCGGCAGCTACAGGATCTTCGGCGATCTGCTCGGGGGCTGGAGCAGCAGCTTCAGCATTCGCTCCCTGGTCGACCGGAGCTAGTAATTCTGCTGTTAGGGCTACTTCAGCTTCAGCAGCTGGGGCAGCCTCTGGCTCGGTAGGAGAAATTGCTGGTTCTGGCTCGGCTTGGATGGGCTTGGTGGCAGGAGCTGCTCGCATAGTCCCCTTGGGATCTATGTCAACTCGCTTCCTGTACAATATGCCAAATATTAATACATTTACCATATCATTCACGATTCTCAGAAGATTGAAGGTATTTTCTATTACCTCTTGGAAGTCTTGAATTTCCACTGAGGAGCTCCAGGAGATGTCGGCGGGGGGCTTGACAGCCTGCTTGACGGCGGAGAGTTGCCGGCTGTCGGGCCAGTCGGCGGTGGAGATTTAGCCCTAGTTGGCTCTGTCCCCAATGCGGCCGACTAGGGGGTTGAGGCACTTAGTGGTGCTGGCCTTGGGCTAGGTGACGCCGGTCTTGGGCTTAGCGGCCTGGGAGCTAAATTGACAGGATCCTTGATCTTCAAGCTCCCTGGCGCTGCACTCGGCGTGCTTGTTTTCTTCTTGCCCGTGTCTTCAATTGGCTTATTCCCAGCCCTCTTGGAGCTGGGTTGGGTGGCACAAGGGCTGGCTAGCCGCTTCTTCATTTTGGTGACCGACTGATTTTGGGAGTCGTTATCAAACTTCACACAGTCCTACAAGTATTTCGACGACATACATCATGCATTGCAGAACAATCCAAGACAGAAATCCACAGACATTCATCATAGAAGGATAACAATTTAATATCAGTCTTTCATGATTACCTGTGGCCGAGGCCTGTTCTGGCTGTAGGGCGTGGGGCACGTTCTTCGTCCTTTGTCTCCACTACCCCATTGACAAAGAAGCCGAGCAGGGTATCAGTAACCTTGTTCTTATTGGCTACGTCAGCGTATTCGCGGCTGGGATTATCCTTGCCTTGGTAGTCCAGCAAAATGGCTCCTGGCCTTCAGAGGTCTGGTGCGGCGGTTGAGGAAACACCTTGCCACCTAGGGACCAGTCAGCCCTGTGCTCTTTAGGAGGTCGATCTTTTCCATCAGTTGGTACACTTGCCCCATTTCCTCATACGTTGGCATAGAGACCAGCTGGGCAGGATATTAGAGGAGAACCAGTGAAAGGGGGTAGAGAGGGCTCAAGGTTTGAGCAATAAAACCACTCTCTGTGCCAGCCCTTAAGTGATGTTTTCAGAGGAACATTGAGATATGTCTTCTTCATCTCATTCCTAAGTTGAAGACCGGCTCCCCCAATGGTTTGATCTTATTCTTGGATGGCTGGGCTTGATGTGGAACATGTAACAAAAAAGATTGAAATGGGGCTTAACCCCTAGAAAGGCTTCACACAAGGTGGCGAAGATGGAGATGTGCAGGATAGAGTTGGGATTCAAATTCACCAACTCTATTTGATGAAAGACAGAAGTTGTGAAGGAAATCCAAAGAAGGGAGGGCAAGACCGCGATCAAAAAACGAGGTGAAGATGACATGGATGACCCTTCTGCGGTGCGCCAATGGATGACATCTTGTCGCTGTAGCATCAACCGTTTCTCCAGCAGCTTCAACTTCACTGGGCTGCAGTCCGCCATTGGCCAGACTCCGACGGTCATCTCAGGATCTCAAATGGGCTTTCGGCATTGCTGGAGGTGAAAAGATTTGGGGGAAAGACTTATGAGGCTTGGAATGGATGCGGCGGAGCAGAATCCGCGAGTCTCGAGTGGGGGACGCAGGCTATAGCAAACCCTAGAGAGGCGGAGCGTGAAATTTGGGCACGGAAACTGGAAGACGAAACGATTGGCGGACTGGAGAAGAAGAGGGAATCTTTTCTTTCTTGCCGTTTTATAAAGCCTGTGCTGATAAGTGGGCTTGGGCCAACTAATTCAGTATTAGGCCACAAGACATGAGTTTCTAAATGGCATGCTCTATTGAGCCGATTGCTGGCTGTGTTAAAATCACAGTACAGATGCTATTAACAGAAACCGATTAAATAATCAGATATGCTTCATGAAAGCCTAATTGTTAGACATATGTGTTCAGATATCTGAATTATCTACCAGGTATTGAGGATATATCCCTATAAGGATCGACATCTGGTCTCCATTAAAATTAGGGATGCAGATATCTCTCAAGTACACCTGACCACATATTGGGTTAAAATCCAAGAAGTGGTACTCGGCTTATATGCTTAGCCAAAAATTGCCCTGAGCAAAAATTTTTCCAGCTGACATAATGCTGAAGAGTCTAATTTCCGTGTAATATATTGCTCGGGAAAGACTAAAGGGTTAAAGATCTTTAACTTTATGTTTAATTGTTTCACAATTAAGCACAAAGTCGGGGGCTACACCTAATAGGTGCGCCTATTCTGGTTATGAATTTCTGGGCGTTACATGGGCATAACCTTGTAATTAGAGATACAATAGGACTCGGCATACATTACCTTGTACGACAAGGAAAGGATATAGTCCTAGTCGGGCACGTTGTATTCCTAGAAGGAAATCCTTTGTCGGAGTCCGACCTGGGGATTCCTACCCTGTAACCTTGTCCCCCGGTATATAAGGAGTAGGGCCCCTTGGGGCAGAGAATCACCAAACTATCGCACAATCTCACTAGAGAAACCTCAAAGGCAATACAAATAGTTGGAATAGGTATTACCTCACCTCGAGGCCTGAACCAGATAAATTGTTTCGTGTCCTTGCAATCCGTCAAGTTAGTTTCACGAGTAGCCCATATTCTTATGCTGATACAAAACATCGATCACATGCTAGTAACTAGACTCTCCAGGACGTCTTGCATGCCATTGACTATGGACCGTGCGAGAGGGCCCGACGCGTTGCCTCCTGGTTTCCTAGTACAACATGTCGTGGACCTACCCTGGATTGGTCTCAGACCCCTAGTTGGCATGAGGTTAACTGGGCGAGGCTGGAAAATGCTTTGTTGCGAAAACCTCTAGGCCACCGATCGTGCCTATCAGTGTGAGATGTAGCTAGAGTGAGTCGCGTTGTGGTAAAGTGTACCCCCCTCTTCAGTTTTAGAACTGTTTTGAATAGCCGTGCCCACCCGGCAAGGCAGGTAAGTGATTCCTTAGCATTAGCTTTTATTTTACCGATTTGCAAAATATCGTGAGTAGTTTGAATAGGGAAAGAGAGTGCCATCGAGGATGCTGAGAATCTACAATGGCTTCTATCAGGACCGTGGACCAGGAAATCGGAGAAATGTGGGCGGGAAGCCTTGGATGTAATTCTTGAATTGTGAAAACTGGAGAAAAAAAGCAGATGCATCTTCACGCCGATCGGGAGACTCACCTTGCCCCTGATTGTTGAAACAACACACTAGTAATTTAAAAAGATCACAAAAGGAATTACAAAAATCCAAACCTCTCTTTGAAGCCTACAACAACCACCTAATTCCCCTGGCTTGCTGAGATAGAATACTCAGCCCTGCTCTCTAATCATAATACTCCACCGGGAGCCTAAAGCTGGAGTTGTAGTGACGTGGAAAACTAGGTTTTCCTTGGTTCCCAGCCGTTCCTGTGTGTTAGGACTATTCCACTGTTGCTGGTGCTGCCGCTGCCTCTATGCTGTTTCTCTTGTAGTCGTCCGCTTGCTCCAAAGCGAAAACGTAAGTTTAAGTATATGTCTATTAATATTAATTTTATTAAGTACATGCACATAGCATGTCTATTCCATGCATACCAGCCGGTGTCCTGGCGACTGGTAGGTATCGCGTTCCGTGAGCAGTTCCGCTTGTTTCCTCGCCCACCCCATTTTACTGGTACGCGGCCAGAGCGGTGTGACACCATATGCCTGGCGCACCGCCGTCCGACCCACAAACGAATAAGTGCACGCCGGCCCCGTCTGCCTGGATGCCTTTCCACTAGCCCTGCCGCAACGCCCGCTGTCACATCCTCATCGATCCTTCTCGCCCCGGAACACCATCCCTTTCGGATTGCCCACGGTCCCTGGTGCCGCCAAGCCGTTATCCTTATCATCGACACAGTGCCCTTCTCCTCCTCTGACCCATCACCGTACACCATTACACTCGGAGCGTCACCAAATGCCACCACGGCGCCGAGACCATCGTCTACCTGTCGCCTAGCTGCCAGGAGTGGCAGCCACGACCGCCCCGCCGTCTCCTCTTGTCCCTCTTCCTCTCTCCTTTTGACCGACCCACGACGCCGGGGGTGGCGGGGATGGTGCCCCGCCTACAATACCTGGGCCGTCCTCTCTGACCGATTCCCGCCAGCCACCCCAATCCTTGCGCCGTCTCACCACTCGTGGAAGTCCAAACTGTCGTGCATACACCGCCTTTCGCGTCCTGCATCCTCCGCGCGCCGATCAATTCACGCTCCAGAAACCCCCGCCGTAGCGCCATCCTCTCTCCCCTCCAATGATTGACCCCGATTTGAAATGACTAATCCGACCCCCTTTCCCTTATAAAAATCCCCTGGAGCCTCTCTACCTCCCCCTTGCTCCTCCTCTTGAGACGCCGCCCAAGCCCCTCTGGTGAGCCCAATCCGCCCGACATAGCTCGGAGGCCCCTCGCTCAGCTGCGCAAGCAAAACCGTGCGCCCGAACACGCTCCGCGGCGTCACATTGCCCCATCGCCTTACGATCTCCTGCTCGACTGCCTGGCCAGATCGCTGCCGCCAGCCATCCCCCTTGTGAGGCATCCCCCTTGCATTGCTATGCCTGTCACCCCGACAACACTTAGCCGAACCACCTGTGTGAGCCTCAACAACGGACCCCCGCTTCTCTCCCCTGGAAACCCCTGGTCGCCCTCGACCCGCCATGGCCGTTTGCTGACTTCCCTGCAAATCAAAACCGTTTAAATTGCCCGTACCTCCTCGCCCCCCGTCTGCTCCAAACGCTGTCGTTCGCCGAATCGCTTCGCGCCGCAGTCCAGCCGTCACGACCGCAGTCTCTCCCCTCGCTCCTATGTGCGCCGGAGAAGACGAGCCCAGACGCTAGCTCAAGCCACCTGGGCCACACGCACCCAAGTACAGAGCCTCCCATGCACACATCTAGCACGCATCGTGAGGCATCCATGGGCCCCCAATGCATCCTTAATCCACCAGTGGAATCATCCGTGCACCCACCCCATGCGGTCCTCTCTCTCTTGAATGTGTTGGACTAGATCCATCCACAGCCGTGTGGCGTGTGTGTCCTCTTCTGCATGGTTCCACCCGACGCTCGCCGTATCACTACAGCCAGCCCCGACCAGGAAACCTCCTCCTTGGATCCACCACGATGGGCCACCATTCTACCGCCCAAGTCACTCACTTCATACCCCCTCCCTCCCACTGACAAGTGGGCCCAGCTGCATGGGCCCCTACCGTCAGTGACTTCAGGGAATATCTCGATATTCTCCTTGACAATTAATAAATCCTTTTCCCATTCACCCAAACCAATTAATCCTTCAGAAAATTCATAATCTTTTAATACGTAGCTCGCCAATGACTCCGTTCCAACTCCAGTAATTCTTCTAAAATTACGAATCTATCATAAATGACACTAGTAGTAGGGAAATATCTCTATATTGAGACGTGAGCATACTGCATTGTCTTGTGTAGATTTATTCTC
>RYFJ01002892.1:0-112304 GCA_003991445.1 Oryza meyeriana var. granulata
AGGCCGTTACATACTTTGAAAGAACCTGAAGTATTACCTGAACCAAAGCAAGAATCCACTACCTATGGAACAATTGCTCCTTAAATTTGGCATTATAAATGATTTATTTCAACTTGCATGTTATTTGGCATGAATATTATATATTATGGTGAGCCAAAGGTAAGTTAAATCCTATTTCCTGCATAAACCAACCTTGAAATGTTGAGAACTGCTACTTGTAACCCTAGGCATGGTAGAGGCACTTATAGTGCTTGTTATAAGGTATACATTGTAGATATGCTTAGACATGCATAGCTACTTACAAAATATTATTCAGGCTATCTAATTATGTTTCAAATGGGAATTTACTTACTTCTGATTCAGAGATGAATATCCGCTGATATTTGTGAACTAAACCGAAGCAAAACCGTTCAAACCTATAGGGCAAGCAAGTGATACAACATAGTAGATAGTTGTGTACCGATAGGGGTGTTTGCCTGGGTTGCTTAAGACCAACATCAGTGTCATATTCTCATGTTAACAGTACAACAACATGTGCTAGTTATGGGATAGCCATAGTAGATTAAGTTACTATTAGTTTAGCCTTGCATTATTATATTTTCGGTAGCGCTGGTAGTAGGGCCAGTGCCTACGGAATGTACTGTGTAGGGCTGTTCATTTAGGAATACCTATGGTGGAGGGACTGTGATCACCCTCATGGCATAGGCGTCTAAGTCTGTCCAATACAACGTTGTGTGCCTCGTGGGAGCCAGGACGGTTGCCGCCACGGTGCTGGGTTTAAGCGTGGGGCCGCCACCACGGCATTGTGCGCCCCGGTGTGGAGTTAACACACCTCGTTGCTGGTGCAAGGCTAAATGTTAGGTAATGTAAAAAGCTGGGGCTGTGACCTCGTAGACCGCATTCAACGTGAAGAGTGTGGTGGTACCGACGGGTACCGACAAACCTACGAGTTAGCCGTTGTCTATCACATCATGTGGGTAACGATGTACAAACTCTGCAGAGTCAAAACTAATCGCGTTAGCCGTGCTCACGGTCACGCGCATGGTTTGTGTCCATTGAGTATAGATTTATGTTTCTAAAAAACTGCTTTATAAAATGGGATGGATGATGAAGAATTTTACTGTTATTTAATACTTGGTGCATTGAGGATTGATAATGAAAGGAGATGGCGTACAAAGTTGTATTATAGTCTTGCTGCCAAGAAGGGCAGTGAAATATTATTATTCAAGAAAAGGCGATGCCATGATACTACTCTATCAATTTATTATCAATCTAATTTATGACTCTCCTTTAAACTTACTGCGAAACAAAATTGGCTTTACGGCGATGAAATTCAATAGCCTTTCATACAGCCTTCACCTTGATATAGCCTACATGTTATAAACGTAGGTTTGCGATTGTGGACCTTGCAGTACCTGCGTACTGAGTTCTATTTGTTTTTGTGAATGCTGCTATATGATGTCAGATAAGTGGAGATGTAGGACATGTTTGATGATTTGGGGATGAACAGATCGATCAGGACGGTGCCTCTATCTAAGGTTTACCCTTAGTCGGTTGCCTGAGGGGTTTGGGTAGCCAAGCTTCCGATGGACTAATTATTCAGCCTGTACGGCTTTATGTAATTAATAGTTAGTATGTACTTGTATCTATACTTCGTTTTATTAGTAGTGCCCTATGTTTGGATATTCTTGCTAGATGAACGTGTGACTAGAACTTTCCTGGGCTAGTCTCGCATTAGTAAGAATTTAGAAATGATGAGATGCATGGACGTTGATTCCAACCGTAGACCATGTCCCGCAGAAGTGTGTATCGTGTTGGTCGCCGCCTCGTGTGTTTGACGGGCACACTTCGCCGTTTCGGACTGGTGAATCAACTCTCCAAACATCTCTTTATTTCTGAATTCGGTGCTTTGGATTCTGCTATGGGACTGGCGGTAAATATATGACAAGTCTGCGATGAGATGGCGCTCTATTGTACTTATTTTTTTACTTCGAGATCCATCCATCTAGATACTTCCAGCGTTGTCATAGTCAGCTACCTCTCTCATACTGCATCTGACAGGTCCACAAAGAGAGCTAAGAGCGAGGCGAACGAAAGCGGTGGAAGCCCCTGCCAGTTATGGATTCGTCTACAGGTAATATTTTATGGTCTTTGCGCGAATTTCTATTTTTATTCATCAAATGATGTATGTGTGTAGTATTGAGCTAACTTATTCACAGTAAGTAAATGTTAAGTTTGGTCTTACAAGGTGTAAGATCTATTGAAGTTGAGCATAACTGCTAAGGATTGATATTCGTGCGCATGAGAGAAATTAGGTTTTTTGTTTACTAGATGAGTAGCACTAGTTCAAGAAATGCTAGGGAGATAGAAATAAGGACGATGACATTTCATTTTTTGTAGTCATGTGTAGTATACCCTAGGTATGTAGTTGTATAAGGTATTTTTGACCTAGCGAGTTATAACTTGCGTTTATTTGATTATAATGTAGGTTGCTATGGATGCATTCGGTATGTCTAGTCATCTACGACTTCCGATTGATGTGCCTCCGCCGATGTGTTGGTGTGGAGATAATTGCAAAGTTGCAATAAGTGAGAAGGATTATATATACGGCAAAGGTATTGGATGTGTGCTAATTATGCGTACTCCCCGGAGAAGTCGAAGCCACAAGGGAAGAAGGGGAAGGCGAAGAAACTAGTGGAGGTAATACGAATTATCTTGTAGTACGAAATATTTAAACCTTTAAGCTAACAAATTTGTATATGTCAAGGCACCGAAGCCTCCTCCGTCTCTGTGCGACTTTGTGCAGTGGATAGATACGGAGATCCGTTCACAGGACGCAAAGTTTCTTCACAGTTTAAAAGATTGAAACTGGGAGTGGTGCCAACGTCGTTGGGCAGCGCAAGAAGAGTGGGAGGCTGAGCAGAAGAGGAAGGAGGAGAAGGAGCGGCAGGAGAAGGAAGCCCATGAGGCAGAGAGAGAGGAAGCGGGAGAGGGCACTGCATGCAAAGGAAGCTGGGATGGAGGCGGCGGGAAAGGGGAAGTACCCACGATATACACAGTAGTTGCATATCTAGTCGGATATCCGTTTGAAATATCTTAAGGCATGTAATAACGATAACTAGAAACGTTTCATGTGCTGTTTGTACTAGTTGGATGGATAATTTCATTACGTTCGTAAGCAATTAACGTGTGCTTGGTTGTCACCGCTCGGAATCTACTTTCGCCATGAGGTTGAAACTCGAAAATTCATGTTTTTGATCAGTTTCGTCGTGAACATAGATCGTGAGGAGTACATCGTTTGATCGACGAGCGTAAACAAAGTAAAGGGGTTGAAGCATCTAGGCCCCATTGTTGATTTTGGTAATTGATGACAAGTGCTAATTGTGGACTAACCATTGTGTTTGAGTATATGGAAAAAAAAGTTAGGTCCACATTCCAAGGAGGATGACCACCAATTAAATTTGATGGCGCAAAGCTATGGAGCGAGGACGAACAAATTAGTAGTTTGCTCAAATGATCGAGGTGAAGGGCGATGTAGAGCAAGCTATTTTTTTTTCTTTTAGCATTGCCGTACTATCAAGAGAGGTGGTAACCTTGGCGAAGAAGTAATAAAATTGCCGCACTAGGTCATGCATGCTTGGTCCATCTATTTTTCTTGATCTTTGTTGCTCAGCGGTCTGATCGGGCTGTCCAGCCGGTCAGACCGGTCTCATCCAGAACCTCCTGGGGAGTTGTGATGCGGGTGCCAGTCGGACCGCCCACCCCTTGGGGCCGGTCGGACTGGCCCGATCCAGTATCGACAGGGAGTTCTAGTTGGGGTGGCGGTCGGACCGCCTCCACCCACCCGGTCGGACCGGCCGCGTCCAGTACCGACGGGGTGTTCTAGTGGGGGTGGCGGTCAGACCGCTTCCCCCCACCCGGTCGGACCAGCCGCGTCTAGTACCGACAGGGAGTTCTAGTGGGGTGGCGGTCGGACCGCCTACGCTCACTCGGTCGGACTGGCCACGTCTAGTACCAATAGGGTGTTCTAGTGGGGGTGGCGGTCGGACCGCCTCCCCCCACCCGGTCGGACCGGCCGCGTCCAGTACCAACAGCGCAAATAAGATAGGGTGGCGGTCGCACCGGCTCTTCACCTGCGGTCGGACCGGCTGGTATTTTTTAGCTGTTGAATTTGAACCCGGTTGGACCGATCCTTTGCCTGCGGTTGGACAGGAAATGACCTGAGTTGCGCTTGTCATCAATTACCAAAATCAACAATGGGGCCTAGATGTTTCAATCTCTCCCTTTTTGGTAATTAATGACAAACACCACATATAAAACGAAATTATAAATGAAGTTCAATACACGAAGGCAAATCATACAATAGACTCTCCCTAAACATGTGCATGACAATCACAAGAGCCACAATGGCGACGATAGGAGTTTGCAATATGATTTGCATTCCATCAATTTAAAATAATAGAGCGTGATAAACAACAATAGCTTGAACTTAATGAAAGAAATAGGATAGCTCAAACGAGATAAATTTCGAGTAGGAATAAAGTCCAAAGGAGACAAATGAGAGTTTAGTTATCCTATTACAACAAAGCTGACAAATAACAAAAAGATCCAATAAGCTCGCCAAGGCACACAAATACCAACAAGGGTCTTCAATCTTGAGGAGGAGGGAAGGAAGGCGCATTGTGGCGATGATGGTAGACAACCGGATGGGAGGTTTCTAGATCCTCGTACGTCGCTCCAAACCATCCATGCGACCTTCAACACGATCAAAAGAATTTTGCAAAGTTTCAACATTACCGCTTAAGCCTCTCACTTCTTGAGTCATCTCCTCAAATCCGGTATTCAAACGAGTGAAATTCTCATTTAGGGCATTGAGAGCTCCCATGACCGGATTGAAATACTCCATTGGCTGCATCCCAAAATATGCATATTGAGGAGAGAAGAACTGACCAAAGTCCTGTGGAGGCGGCGGAGGAGGAGGAGGATGATCAAAAGAAGGCCCTTGAGGTTGAGCGGAATAAGAAGATTGACCGCTCTCAAAGGACCGCCGGGAGGGAGTATTTGGTGGAAGCCAGGGTCTATACTCCTTATGGCGAGATGTTGTATTGCCCATTCTTCCACACTTTGCAAGGATAAGCTTCATTATGAATGAACCATAATATATACCTTGTCCAAGAGTGTTCTTTGACATGTGCATCTCTCTAAGAATAAGGTCGACGACATCAAACCGAGTTCCACTTATGATAGCTTTGATCACATGCCATGTGATACCACGAATGGCATACTTGTTGCCACACCTTGGGACAATAGAAGCTCTCACAATCCGGTTGATTACACTTGGCCAAGTTCTTAGTCCAGTGACGGTTCCAAATGTGCAATAAACACTTGTGTCGTAGAATTGAGCCTGTTCTTGAACAGATATTGGAGAGTAGTGTAGATCAGAGTGAAGCTGTGTACCCTTAAGATATCTCAACTCTAACACTTCTTGCAGCTCTCACTTAGTTGCCACACACCCAAGCTCTCCACTAATCCACTTTATCTGAGTGAAATCTTTATTTATCCAAATAGTGGAGTAGAAGTGACGGATAAGAGTGATGTCATAATCCTGATGGATAGCAACAGACTTGTCAATTCCCACTTCTTGGAAAAGATTCTGCAACACTTGAAACTCCGAGGTCTTGTTTATCTCTTTCCACACAATGTACTTATGATCAGCAAAGGGCTTGGTAGAAGTGTAGACCTTCTCAAATACTTCCTTCTGAAAGTTTGTGTGGAACCTTGGATCATTGGAGTCGCGAGGTCTCTTGAATTGATCATGATCCCTAAGAAGCATGTACTCCGTAGGGTTGTTCAATCACACTCGGAAGTTGATAGTTGGATCCACTTGAGGAGGCATTGAATAATAGACCGAAGGAGGTAGAGCAGTTGGGTCACCTCGAGAATAAATAGGCTGTTCCTCATCATCGTCCTCATCCTCATCCTCATCCTCATCTATTTCATGGTCTTCCTCTTCCTCTTCCTCTTCCTCTTCCACCACATAATTCTCATCCATCTCTTCTTCCTCTGATGAAGTGATGGGATCATGACGCTTCTTGGAGCGTCTTTCCGTAATTTTCTTGCGAGGAGCCATTGATTAAGAAATAGACAAAGTAAAGGATCAGCGAGGATTAGTGCAAAAGAAAAAGATTTAATAATTAAAAGTTATTGTTTAGTGCAGGGGCGGTCCGACCGCATGGACTTGGGTGGTCGGACTGCAGGCCGGTCGGACCGAAGGCATCAGGCAAGTCCGACCGCCACTGGCAAATCGAGATTGCACACATCCATTCATCAAAAATTTTTCACATCCACAAGAGATGAACTAATATGGCACAAGACTAGAGAGAATAGAAGATGAACAAGATAGCCATTGTACACACATATAGGAGAGGAACAAGAGAACAAACTAACCCTAACCCTAAAAGCATCACGAGGTGAACGGGATTGAGTTAGATGCAAGGGAGAGGGATTACCACTAGATTGCCGAAAGAAATAGACTTGATTTGCACCAAGAACTCCCCTCTAGAGATGCAAATCGATGAAGCACACTCCCTCCACCTAGGGTTCCAATCCACGGTTCAAAAACATAATCAAACACAAAAACAAACCGTGGAATAGGGAGAGTAAATGGAGGAGAGTCACTTACGGTCCAACCGGAGAAGAAATCCTGGTCCAACCGAGAGGAACTAGTGGAGAGGAGAGTTAGGGTTGGAGGGAAAGAGAGAGAGAGGAGTTGGGGTAAGTTGGGGAAAGAAGATGTGAGAGAGGAGGAAGAGGGGGTCGGATAGGATAAGATCTGGGCGGGACTGGGCCCCACCCCGTAGCCCGGTCCGACCGGCTACCCATAGCCGGTCAGACCGCAGGCACCAGGCCGGTCAGACCGCGCATATAGTGCCGGTCGGACCACCTGTGCCTGATCTGCCTGCCTCCAGCACTTGGCCAGGCAAATCCCCGCACACAAAAAGGCACGGCACAAGCTTTCAAGATCTCGGGGAAAAACAAGATGACACAAGGTGCCATTTGAATGTGTGAGCTCAAAGATTGACAATTTCCATATATTTGAGATTTACTATGGAATTTGCAACAATTCTCACTTAAGTGCTAGAATTGACCTATTATGGTTTATGGTAGTTTTTGGTTGAATTTCGAAATCAAATAACTTTTGAATGATTTGATTTTTGAGAGAAGTTTGAATACCAAAAACATTTGAAATAGTCAAGTCTAACATTTTTGTTTTTGAAGCTTTTTCAAAATGTCATTTGAACTAATTTTGGAGATTTAGGGCATTTTGATCAAAAACAAAAATCTCATTTCTTCCAAAAAGTGGTAAGAAGGCATTTTTCTTTTGAATTCATTTTTCTTTCAAGGTTAAGCTTGGAAAACATATAAGATACCATGTGAAACATTTTCCAAGCGGTAGATTTTAACAAACAAAGTTTTTTCACAAATTGTTGACTTTGGTCAAACTAGGCCTTTTGAACACTCTTCTAGCACTTTCATCAATTTGTTCACACTCTAAAGGTTGTATTACACATATGAGATGTGCAACACTCCCCCTTAATGTGATACTCTCCATTTTCAAAAAAAGAACAACAAATCAAAGAGAGAGACCAAAGAAACAAGGGCAAAGAGAATCACCAAAAACAAGCACAATGCAAGAGATCAAGCGACATTTGAGATATCTATGACATTTAACTCATTCCTCAAGTTGCAAAAGTGGGTTTTAACAAGAGGGGTTTCTTCAGTAAACGTGGAATTACTAATACACGATGTACAAGAGGCGAACTACTACTGGTACAACGTACTACGGGCCCTGACCGTAACCTCTATCCCTCTTCGTCCTCCTAGCCTACTGTTAACGCCAAAATTTGGTATGGCTCTGTATCAGATTCGGTTAAGAAGAAAATTACGGTTAATTAATGGAAGTTGATTTAGAAGAAACCGGGTCCAGGAAAGAGCCGTGAAGACCGCAGTATGGAAGATTATTAATTAGGCAAGGTTAATTTTTTATCTTTAGGAAACCTGATCTCGTGTCCGATCGGGTCCTGTTAATATTTTCTTTTGTAATTAGGAAATCGTGTACCGTGTCCAATAAGGACTCGTATCAACTCGGGGTATAAATACGTATACCCGGGTGCTTTGTAATCTATCTACATCAATCAGATCAATACAATTTCGGCGCATCGCCACCCCTTCGACGGGTTCTTGCTTCTCGAGCCGGGCTGCATCGATTAAGTTCGACCTCCTGCGAGAGGGTAAGTCTCGTCACCCCGGCCACCGCATCGGCTAGGACTTCCTCGGTTAAGTTCGATATTCTAGTCGGTTCACGGTGGACGGCTTACCACGATATATCTATTTTGTCTATGGCTGCATCAGTTTAGTTTGATCTCATAGATCGATTAGGTATATCACATCACGCGTGCGCAGATCGTATCGGCTTACTGGGAGCGATTTATCATCAGTTTGTGCTGCATCGGTTGGGTCCGACCTATTAAACTGCTAGTGATAAATCGTTCCTGCTAGGTTGATATTTTTTGCGCAAGCGTCTTATCGGGATGTATAGCCGATAAGTTATCATATTTTACATCACGATCGCATTAGATCTATCGACCCATCGAGGTCCTGTTATCATTATCAGTCTATGCTGCAACGGTTGGGTCCGATCTACTAGACTGGTGATAATAACTTTACTCTTAATAAGCCGATAGGTTTTATGCGATGTTTTATTGGAGTGTTTAGCTGATAAGTTATCTTTATATCCAGCCGATTTGTCACAAACATGTTTAGAAAGTCACTGCCAAGTTGGGGCGGCATGAAATTGCATATCTCGGTTTTTCCCTGTGGCGAGGACCCGGGCACGAGCACAAGCGAGGACCCGGGCACGGGCACGGACAGTAGGCGAGGACCCGGGCGTGGGCACGAGCAAGGGCCCGGGCATGGGCGCGGGCAGCACCTTTGGAGCGATGCTAGCAATTACTATCGCAATCGGCTGAAGTTTATTCAACCATTTATTTACGCATTCTGCCTATTTATTTTATCAGTTTACAGCCGATTTTCAAGTATTCCTTCGGCGATCAGCTAGTTTGGTATTTGCTTATCATTATTAGTTACTGTTCATGCCATCATCGGCTTCCAGTCGGTGTATAAGTGCTACAGTTTATATCGGCCATCGGCCGATGAGACGAGTCCAGATCGGCTTCCAGCCGATTGTCTCATTGATCTAATATTTTCTGTCTCCTTGTCAATTGCAGGGTCAAATTGACTGGCACGCCTACAAACCTCAAGATTTTAGGACCTGCACTGGAGTGAAGCAGATCTCCCAGGCCTTCGCGTGTCTCCAGACGCCGAACCAGGTCGTCGGCCCCCGGCGGTTTTCGGCGTCAACACCTGCGCTCGCCCCTGGCCCTGGGAGTACGTCAGCCGGTCTAGTGGTACGGAACGGCCAGCGCGGGTCGCCTCCACGGGTGTGGCAGCTGGTCGGTCCTGTGTCTGCGGTGGCGGAGCTCCTTTGAGCTACGAGGTATTTAGTATCTCATGGATCTCCTCATCCTCGTCCTCCAAGTCGTCCCCCTCGAAAGGATCCTATACCCAACCGTTGCCGCGTGCGCCCTGCGTGGAGGAGCCAGCGCCAGCAAACATCTCCCGCGCTGTAGAGTAGAACCCTGTGCACAAAAATATTGATAATTACAAAGTTTAATTTTGCAAGGCAAAAGTATATTTTGATCTAACCTGAAGGACCTCCTATGGTGGCCCCGGGGGCAATGGTCATGCCCTGTTGCGCATACGGTCGGACATGGTACGCTCCCTTTGTGGACATGCTAGATCTGGAGGGATCTAGGTACGGTGTAGCGAAAGCTACACGAAAGCATATTGATGTAAAACGGTGCATGTCGTAGAAGGAAACATATTATCCACCGATGGTTAGCGGAATTTACCTCCGGAGTGGCCATCTCGCTGACTGGAACCATGCTGGTGTACTCCAGCTCCTGCAGGGCATGGCTACTGCTGACGTACAGCTACGGGAGGTACCACATGGACCGCACGACAAGTGAGCGTATGGATCACTGCGTGTATCAAATGACGGATCCTCTTGAAAGTCATCCACTGCTCCTCCGCAGTCGGCATGATCCCTTCGTCCAACCGTCCGAACGCCGCGTCCACATCTGCCAGAACCTATCGCGCTGCGTCGGCCTATTTCAATTGTGACGTAGATATATGTTAGAACCATGGACACCTAACAAAGAGAATAGCAAAGTGCAAAGAGAATGTGGCTTACCACGCGGAAGTAGTCCTGGTCATGGTGTCTAAGATATGTGTTAGTCATAGCGGCGACATGTGGCTGTGGATCCTCTGGGGTGAACGTCACGCGTGTGCGGGTGCGGGGCACTTTCTTATATGAATGGCCTGTTTGGTCGCACTTTGAACAACGTTTATGTCTTCCACCGGATTCTGACTCATCCATGTCATTACGGATGCGTCTTGTCTTGCGGCGACCTGCTTTATCCCTCAATTTTGTTGAGTCAGGAATGTAGATAGCTTGAGGATACTCCGTAGTAAATGTCCCCGCAATACCGAAGCCGTATATCTCTCCACTCTAAGTATTGTAGATTGCTTCTTTTCTGAAATAAGGTGAGACAAAATAACATGCTTCTATCCCGCACTCATCGCTCGCGGCAATAACATGAGAACATGGCTTGTGGAGCAGAGTAGGCTTTCGGCACGAGCAATTGCAGGTCTCGTCTTCCTTTAGCACATACTCTTGCACAACTCTTTTGTGGTAAATTCCGCGCATTTTCTTGTCGACATACAATACTTCAAATCTGTGTTCTTGTGTACCTTGAAGTATAGTTCGATGTTTTCGGGTCTTATTACTTTTATCTTGCAGTTACTTAGTCAGTAGTGTGCTAAAGAAAATATTATTATTCGACATTAAAGGGCCGGCTTCTCTGAACCGATCTCTGAAATATTTGCATGTGCCATGCAAGATAAATTTAACTATGCCAATAAATGGAAGCCCTCGAACACCATGCATCACCCAGTTATAAACCTCTACCAAATTTGTGGTCATTATACCAAATCGAGAACCATGCTTGTTATACAACAATGACCATTTCTCCTTTAGCTCATTCTCAATCCACTCCGAAAATTTTCTAACCGAGAATGCTGACCTTCTTCTCACACGAGGACCGTCACTTAATACAGGTCCAAGAGCTTGTGGAGCCTCATCCCCTATAAGGGTAGCCCTTTTGGACTGCTCATCTGTTTGTTTAGTGGTCAGCTCATCCAACCTCCTCCAAAGCTCATTGAACTTCTTCTCTTGATTCTGAGCACACAGCCTCTTGAAAAGATCCACAAGGTGCTTATTCTTAAATTTCCTGTAGAAATTAGTACCCATATGACGCATGCACCATCTACTTTAGACATTAGATCACCTTGGTGGGTATCCCTTCTCAGCACATCCATCCCTCAATTCTTCAATTGCCCGTAGCAAGTCGGCGTGACGATCATGTATGAGGCATACGTCTGGCCTCATCAGTACAACTATAGACTTAACCCTTTCTAGGAACCAATACCAGCTATCAGTGTTCTCACTCTCAACAAAAACAAAAGCCACCGGTAGAACTTGGTTGTTCCCATCAACTCCAATTGCTGTTAATATCTACCCTATGTGCTTTCCGGTTAGAAATATCCCGTCGATGCAGAGGATGGGACGACAATGTACAAATGCCTGAATGCAAGCACATAATGAAAAGAATACTCATTGCAACATACTTTAATTACAATGGTAAATTGATGGAAAGGCTTTTAGGTCGTAACAGATTTCTGGATTTCTTTGAAGAATACAGGCTAACAGACGAAGTAAATTATCATAAGATGCTTCAAATGTGCCAAACCTTATCTCTACAACCTTCTGTTTTTCCCTCCAAGTCTTAGCATAGCTAATTGTGTATTTAAATTTCTCTTCAATATGTCTAATAATTGACCTTGGTTCGTACCCCAGATTGTTCACAATGTGAGAATACACATCTGTTACAATAAATACAGATGTTATGTTTCTATGATATTTTTCAACATTGGGTAAGTAACATGAATGCTCGGTTACGATTAAAACTTGCCAATAATCTTTCTATTTACCCTTAAATGCGTGCACCCACCATGGACACCCATCCTTCACGCACTTCACTTCATACACTGATTTGCTTGACTTCACGACCAAGAACTTCCTCTAAAGTGACACCGTCTATTGTTTTACTACATCCTTCGAATCCTCTACATATGTATACTTAGCCCCTGGATGACCTTATTCTCCTTGTACTCCGATGGCACATGATGCCGCTCGAAGATAACAGGCCAGAGAAGTCCTCGTTGCTCTATTCTGCAGGCATCATGTTGTCTTCATTAGACGAATCATCATACTCTGCATGCTCGATTTCAGCATCTTTCCTATCCATTTCTTCGACGATAGTGTCGATTGGTTCTCCCTCATCTCCCACACCTGTTGGCTGTCTATCTTCTTTATTTTCTTTCATTGTTTCGGCATCACCTCCTCCTACCGTACTTAGACTCATCATCTTGTACGGGCATTGCAGCAGCGGTGTTATCCTTCTCATACACCGACACAAGTATGCACAGTGACCAACCACGTTGGAATACATTCTCCACGTACCATCTCCAAGTGGCAGTGCAATCCACCAGCATCAGTTTCAAAAAAACCTTCAACTCTACAACTGACTACAACATACAAGATTATTGTGTTGATCTGGGAGTCCAGTCGAAAGCCTCGCATCAGCCAGTTGTATACTGACCCGAAACTTCTCTCAGCTGGCCTATCAATGCCCTTAGCCGTTGAACTAAACTCCGACAGATCTACACCTTGTGGACCATATATAACATTCTCTTGCCTGTGAAATAACTGAAATATCATTTTATTTGACATATCTGTTAATGAAAATATACAGTTAAACTAGGTACCAACATTCTCCTCACATCTAAAACCGTATAATCAAGATTTTATAATTACTATCTCTACACAAATTAAATCATCTAACAGATTGACTCAAAACCTACAGATCTACAGTAACAACTTATTTTCATATAGTACTATACACGTAACCAGTACAATACTACATTAATTTTTGCATAGAAATAGAAATTACAAAGGGACAATAGATTGTACCTGCAGATGAATCAGCAAACCGGTAGAGCTTCGCTGCTTTCGTTCAGCCTTGCTCTCAGCTCTCTCTTCTTTTTTTTCTGTAATTTCTGTAAATTTTATGACATTTTTTGAGTCTGTGAGGGGGTTTTATACTGGGCTGGCTAAAAATCGCCCTCTCAGAGAGCAGCAAGGAGGCCGCCGAAAAACCACCCTCTAAGAGAGCCGCCTGTAAAATAGCCGGCCCCACGGCCGGCGTTTTGTAGACGGTCCCCTTGCCGCCCTCCTAGAGGGCGGTTTTCCGGCGGCCAAGGGGCCACCTGTAAATTAATCGGCCCCACGGCCGATATTTTACAGGCGGCTCTCTTCCGCTCTCTGAGAGGATGGTTTTTGAGGGCCGAGGGCCACTTGCAAAGTGTTGTCCGACCTATGACCGTTAGCCACTTATCAAATCGTCCTCTGGAAGGCAATTTCATAAAAAACGCCCTTCCAAGGACGTTAGGAGTAAATTTTTAAAATTTTTGAAACAAAATGTATTTTTTAAATATTTTATTATAAAAATATAAAAATAAAAAAAAATTCTGAACCGTCGTTCCTCAACCCGTCCGTCACGCGGCGCCTGTACTGGGCGTCGTACGACAAAGTGGGCTCTGTTTAGGCCGGCAGGTGTGCGAGCCCACGATTTGGGGGGCCTGGTGCGGTTGTCCAGTTTGCACACTGCCATCGACGATTCTGTTCATGTGGGTGAGTGCCATGTATGTATATGAACATCAGAGCGTCTGTGTTTTTCGAAAAAAATAACAAACTGCTTAAAAAATTCACTGGTCCTAGTACATCTCATGGCAGGTCCATCTCGGCCCAGCAGCGCGCCGGCGGCAGGCCCATAGTGCGGGACGCGCTGCATCTTTTCCATCACACGTGCAGTAGCACACGGAAACGGCTTATGCGCTTCCAACTATCACTAGAAATCAGCGGTGCGCTAGCTAATTTGTATCCGGTGTATAATGTTTTAAGTTCATGAACAATAATTTTACCAGAATTTTCTAGATTTAGTTTAATTTCAATGAAATTTATGCGAAAATCTCCCGTTTTTACTTTTGTGTTTGCAGAAGTTGAGGGATGGATCAATGTATGATAGTAATATATGCTGGTAGGTGGGTTTATTGGGTATTAACGAATAGAAAAACATAATATTAAAATCTGGTCATTTATTAACTGTGATTGCACAAGGAAACCTGATATCAGCCATGACACGGTCAGGGTGAATCTTTAGAAACACAAGAATGCTATTTTGTTGGGTGTTGAGGATGATATGCGCAACTCCCTAGCTCAATTGCTTGCTTTGGGGTTGTGCGTTGCGGCGATTTGTAAGCTTAATTAGGTTCTGTTTGGTAGAAGATCCAGCTTTTGATTTTGGTTCAGTGGAGTATAAAGCTTTATTAAATAGTCTTAGCTCGCTTAAAAAAATAAAGTAGAGTAGGCTAGAGCTGCTCCGAAAAATTAAGCTACAAGGTGAAACGGCCTTTGGGTAGCTCCACAACTCTAACTCTAGCTCCACTTCTAGAGTAAGCTCTACCAAACAGGGCATTTGCGTAGTGTGGTGTAATGGATTTACTGGTATATCAGAATGGCTGAAAAGTTTGGCTGATTTTTGGCGGCGCTGATATTTTTTAAAGAATTTGCTTTCTTTAGTATTATTTGCCTTTTGAAATATTACTTGTTAGCATTATTAGTTTCCTTGTTTCCACACTTTTCTTTTTTTCTGTATTTATTTAGTTTTAAGAAAAAACTCCACTTTAAATAAACTGGTAAGGATACTTAGTTATATAGGGTCTAGGATGAACCGCTGGAGCTGCATCTTACGTCTATTGGGATCTCTAGACCCTAATTGACTTATATATAACCAGAAATAGGTTTACAGATTAACAATGGTTACTTGTACCTGGCAGTTTACTCCTATGGTTGGATCACTCTTCAAACAATAAATTCGTGGGGATATGGAAATAAACGTACAAGCCTTAAATGAACCAGTGCAACGGTACTTTGGTAAATATTTATTTAGTGGGGTATAAAATATTTTCTAAGCGGTGGAAGCGAAAAACTGCAGGAGCGTGCAGATCAGAATTTTGGCCGCGTGCCCTTTTTCCAACCCGAGCCGAACCACTTTTTCTCCGGGTAGCATGCCGTGCGACTCGCTCTCTTTCCCTCTCTCTTTTTTTCTTCGCCGAGGAAGATCCTTCTCGGGAACAAGGCAAGCCCCTTTGACCATATTGTCTCCTATATATGCAAAATTATGTTGTTTGCAAAATATGCATGCTTAGTTTACACTGTAAATTATTTGGCCTCTGTCTGCAAGCGCAACCGACGGACCTACCCAGTAGTCGCACTATTTCTGGTAGGACTTTGATGTATTTCTCTCTTGAAAGCCCCACAAATGGCACGTTGGCATCATACCTGTTGGGTACGATTGCCGAGTAGAATGCTTAGCCCTGCATCGTTGTTTGTCGTTGGGAAATATGGGTTTTTACTCAATCGTTTGAAAACCCGGTACTCTGTGTATCGGCGTGTTTGTGAAATAAGTAAAAGTTTGGGGAAAATCTTGAGGTACAGGGTCAGTGCCTGTGTGGTATGGCTATGTATTGTTGATAAGGACCGTTTCCTTTTGGGAATTCCATCCGAACATTTTACAGTGCGACCAAACAGGTAGTGTGGGCTGCCCCTGGCCGAGTAAATTGTAGGTTTAGGGAAGTCTGGTGCCGACTGGAGTGGACTCATCTGAGTTGTGGCTCATGGGCCCTGGTGCTGATGGTGGTTGTAGCCGACCTGAAGCATTGATCCTGTGTGGATCCTTCTGCTAGCATTAGATAACCCTAGACTGGCTTTGGAAATGGCCTTGTCACAAACTTCCGGTACAGGCCAGTATTCGGTGTAAGTTTTGTGTCGTTTGGGTAAAGCGTGCACCCTCTGCAGAGTTTTAGCTGAACTGTTCGAACAGCTGTGCCCATGGATAATGGCGATGTAAGGTGATTCCCATAGCGTAGATTTGTTTGCCAGTGGTTTGTGAAGCTAATTTATGGGAAGGGAATCGTGACCAGAGTTTGCCGAGTAAGCAAACGGAAGGCCTGTGTGGCCAGAAACGGGCCTGTGTGACCCGGGGTGTTGAAGCACCATAAGCAAGTATGTGAAAAGTAATCAGGAGATAAGTCTTCGGGTTGTAGCCAGAAGACGATAAAGAGCATGCTCCCGGCTTGCAGCCAGGGCAGCAAAAGTTTGAGCTAACTGGTTGTAGCCAGTGTAGCGGATATAACTGGTTGTAGCCAGAAAGTGCTAAAAGAGATAGCTGAGATTTGGTTGTAGCCAAGTCTCAGGGTCAACGGGTGGTTGTTGCCACTCGGGAAAACAGCAGACCGAATGGAGTGGTCGGAGCCACTCGGATGTTAATCTAATGTGAAAATGAAAGAATATGATTCATTAAGTGGCGAGTTGTTGAAAAGCAACTTGCGGAATGGATCGAGGTGTGAGCCTCTTTCCGACAACTAAAACTTGACGCACTAGCATTTTGACAAGCAAGAATGTTTCTAAAAGCAATCTTTCGCAAATGAAACTCTTAGCCCCCTTTGTCCAGCCGTCATGGCACCTTTTCCCGGCTTGCGGAGTACGTCAGTACTCACCCTTGTTTATATATATATTTAGTAGGTCTCGAAGAAGGAAACGAAGACCCGACTGCCGCCGAGTTCTTCCAAGACCAAGCCGACTACGAGGACTTTTGAGGTTTCGAGCCTAGTTCCCAACCAAGCCTGTGGTGTAGTTGTGTTCTTCTGCCGAGTGGTTTCTCCCTGCTTCCGCCCTGCCTGCGCTGTTCTCGCTAGTTTACCCTGTTGTTGCTTTTGTCTATCCGGGGCCTGTCCTGGATGGAAACCTTTGTATTATTTATGTATGTACTCTGATATGTATATGTTGTACTCTGAGTTGTATCACCGATGACTATGTGCGTATCCGACTACTGATCCAGGGATCGGATACTGTGTGCACATTGTGGGCCCTCCCGAGGGCAGCCCACAATATCCTCCATTGAAGAAAACAAAACATGGAGGCTGGTTGAATTGCCGGTGGGACAGCGTCCAATCGGACTCAAGTGGGTGTATAAATTGAAGAAGGATGCACAAGGCGCAGTAGTGAAGCACAAGGCGAGGCTGGTAGCTAAGGGGTACGTACAAAGAGCTGGAATTGACTTTGATGATGTTTTTGCTCCTGTAGCATGTCTCGACTCTGTCCGCTTGCTACTGGTGCTTGCTGCTCAGGAAGGGTGGATAGTCCATCACATGGACGTCAAGTCTGCTTTCTTGAATGGAGAACTCGTGGAGGAGGTGTATGTGGTTCAGCCGCCTGGTTTTGTCATAGAAGAACAGGAGGACAAGGTGTACAGGCTTGATAAAGCTTTGTATGGTCTTCGTCAAGCACCGAGGGCATGGAACACAAAGTTGGGCTGCACCTTGAAGAAGCTTGGATTCAGTCAGAGCCCGCTTGAGCATGGCTTGTATGCACGTGGTGTAGATGGAGAGCGACTTCTTGTGGGGGTTTACGTCGATGACTTGGTGATCGTCGGCGGGAATGATTTGATAATCAACAGCTTCAAGGCGCAAATGAAGACGGAGTTCAAAATGAGTGATCTCGGGCCCCTGAGTTTCTATTTGGGGATCGAGGTTCATCAAGGTGGTGGTGTGATCACGCTGAACCAGTCAGCGTATGCGTCACGCATTGTGGAGAAAGCTGGGTTTGTGGGCTACAATCCTTGTGCCACGCCCATGGAGTCCCGTCTGAGGCTGAGCAAGATGAGCACCACGCCAACAGTGGAAGTAACGGAGTACAGAAGCCTTGTGGGGAGTCTGCGCTACTTGGTTAACACTAGACCAGACCTGGCGTTCTCCATCGGATACGTGAGCCGTTTCATGGAAAGGCCCACGGAAGAACACTTTGTAGTAGTGAAGCGCATTGTGCGATATGTGGCAGGAAAAATTCACTTGGGCTGCCGCTACACAAGAGATGGCGACAAGAGACTGCTAGGATATAGTGACAGTGACATGGCTGGCGACGTCGACACACGCAAAAGTACAACCGGAGTGATGTTCTTGCTTGGTGCAAATCTGATCAGCTGGCAGTCTCAAAAACAGAGGGTTGTTGCTCTCTCATCTTGTGAATCGGAATATATAGCTGCCACCACGGCGGCGTGCCAGGGCATATGGCTTGCCCGGCTTCTCGGTGACCTCAGGAATGCCGAGCTTGAAGCTGTTGAGCTCAAGGTGGACAACAAATCTGCATTGGCTCTCATCAAGAACCCTGTTTTCCATGAAAGAAGCAAGCACATTCAAACCAAAGTTTCATTTTATATGTGAGGCCGTGGAGAATGGGGAGATCAAACCAGATTTTGTTGGTACTGGAGGGCAACTCGCGGACATCCTGACTAAGGCACTATCCCAAGCAAAATTCAAGGAGCTACGAGATCAAATTGGTATGACGTTCACAGGCCAAGACACAAAGTTTAGAGGGAGATTTGTTAGCAATAAATTTGTGCTTAGTCGTTTTATTTCTTTACGTTGTTTACTTTCTGTTGCATGCATGCACGAGCACACGGTTTGTGTGGAGGCCGTGCGTGTGGATTAGGGGCGTGGCGAGATTAGCTCGTGGCGTCCGGGTCATTAGCCCTGAACGAGTCGCATGCTACGAGTTGTGGGGATGAACGCGGCAAGTACGTGGCATGGGAAGCGATCGTGCGCTGTTATCTTGTAACTAACTGCATTTAAATAGCATGGGAGTAAAACCAGAAAAGCTGCAGCTTGTACGCAGCACCAAAAAATTCTCTTTGCGTCTTTGCCGGATCGGGTACAGTGTTCGTGTGTGTTAGTTCTTGCTAGAGCAGCGATTCTGCGAGCAGTTCCAACAAACTCGATGTACACCTTCGACTACGTCAATGGCGAGAACGAGAGCGAGAGCTACTTCGTGTACGGCGTCAAGGACGATTCTGTCCTCACGAGGTTCTTCTTGGGCGAGACGGGGCAGATCCAGTTCTTGACATGGATGGACGGCGCCAAGGATTGGATGCTGTTCTGGTCGCAGCCCAGGGCGCAGTGCGACGTGTACTCGCTGTGTGGGCCGTTCAGCGTCTGCACCGAGAACGCACTGACATCTTGTAGCTGCCTCCGTGGATTGAGCGAGCAGAACGTTGGCGAATGGTTGCAGGGAGATCACACTTCAGGGTGCAGGAGAAACGTGGAGCTGCAGTGTAGCAGCAATGGCTCGGCGATGGGAAGAACAGATGGGTTCTACACGATGGCCAACGTGAGATTACCAAGCAATGTAGAGTGTGGTGACAACAGGTACAGATCAGTGTGAGCAAGCATGCCTGAGAAATTGTTCTTGCACTGCCTATTCCTACAACGGCAGCTGCTCACTGTGGCATGGAGACCTCATCAACCTGCAGGATGTTAGTGTCATTGGTAGCCAAGGCAGCACTGTTTTGATTCGCTTGGCTGCTTCAGAATTGTCTGGCCAGAAGCACAAGCGTACCAAGACGTTGATCACTATTTCCATCGTTGCTACAGTGTTGTACTACTCATGATTGCTGTTTTAGTTGTCATCTTGAGAAGAAGAAGAATGTTAAAGGAAACAACACGAGTGGAAGGTTCCTTGATATCATTCACATACCATGACCTGAAATCTGTGACCAAAAATTTCTCCGAGAAGCTTGGGGGAGGCGCCTTCGGTTCAGTATTCAGAGGGTCACTGCCTGATGCAACCATGGTGGCTGTGAAGAAGCTCGAAGGTTTTCGTCAGGGGGAGAAGCAGTTTCGCGCAGAGATGGGCACAATCGGCAACATCCAACATGTCAACCTGATTCGATTGCTCGGGTTTTGTTCGGAGAAATCGCGAAGACTTCTCGTCTACGAGTACATGCCGAATGGTTCACTGGACAAGCATCTTTTTGGGTGTAACCAACACGTCCTGTGCTGGAACGCAAGGTACCAGATCGCTCTAGGAATCGCAAGGGGATTACACTATCTCCATGAGAAATGCAGGGATTGCATCATACACTGCGACATCAAGCCAGAAAACATACTGCTCGATGATTCGTTTGTTCCGAGGGTTGCCGACTTCGGCCTCGCCAAGCTCATGGGCCGTGACATCAGCCGCGTGCTGACCACGGCGAGGGGCACGGTGGGGTACATCGCGCCGGAGTGGATCGCCGGCACGGCCGTCACGGCGAAGGCCGACGTGTTCAGCTACGGCATGATGCTGCTCGAGATCGTGTTGGGGCGGCGGAATGCGGAGCAGAGGGAGGAGGATGACGCGGTGGACATCTTCCCGTTGGTGGCGGCGCGCAGGCTCGTCGGCGGCGGGGAGCAGATGGTGGACACCCGGCTGGACGGCGACGCCAACATGGCCGAGGTGGAGAGAGCATGCCGGGTCGCATGCTGGTGCATCCAGGACGACGAGAACGCGAGGCCGGCCATGGCGACGGTCGTGCAGGTGCTCGAAGGGCTCGTTGAGATCGGCGTCCCGCCTTTTCCGCGATCGCTTCAACTCCTCGCCGATCAGTCGAATTATTTGCAGTTCTATTCCGATTTGTCACCGTCGAAGTGATGCATCTGGGCTTGGGCCGCTAGCTAACGGAAGCTACAAAACCAGCTTCAGAACTTGGCCTTTCGAGTTTTCCGTTGTACTGTCTCCTTTTCCTTTCCTCCAGAGTCCAGACACTGGCCTTGTTATCTTGTGGGTTTAGGATGGGTTCGGACGTGTCTTTCAAAGTGGCTTATAAATTACATATAAAATAAGAAACATTATTAACATATGATTAATTAAGTATTAACTATTAAAAACTCGAATAATTGATCTATTTAATTTTTAAGATACTTTTATATAGAAAGTTTTTTAAAAAATATATTATTATGTGTTTTGAGAAACAGACTATGGTTCGAATCTGAACTATAACAAGGCCTTAACCTAGAATGTATAGTACACACGTTTACATGTTTAGTGAGACTGCATATTTTCCGTGCACTGGAACCGTTTGGCCTCCTAATTTCTTTATTTGCGTGTGTTAGGGAGCGCACGTGTGTGTGCGCTTGTGGAGTGAGCATGGTGGTAGTGCGTTGTGTTGTGTCGTGTGAGGCCTCAACTGTACCCTTAAAGAAAGTTGTATAACGCAACCACCGTGTTCCGAAACAAGGAAAAAAAATATAGTGATACAAATTTTGTTGTGTTATGTGATTGAAATCCCTGAAATGCCGACGTTGCCATTTTATTTGTGGCATAGTAAAAAAAAAGTACTCTCTCCAATCACAAGAATGTCGGTTAAAATAAATGATTTCACTGTAACTTTTTATTTTTTTACAAAATTAAAATAGTCAAAACTACTATATAGATTTTAGGAAGTCCAAAACGACAATCTTTTTAACTGCAGCGAGTATCAGCAATCAGAAGCGTTTGTGTCAACGTGGCTTACGCCTTGTTCGAATTGGCTTACGGAGATGGCCTATAAGCCACACATAAAATAAAAAATATTATTAGCATATGATTAATTATGTATTAGTTATTATAAATTTAAAAAATAAATCTATTTAATTTTTTAAGATACTTTTATATAGATTTTTTTTTAAAAAAACACAATTTAGTAGTTTGGAAAGTGTATCCACAAAAAACAAAAAAAATGCCAAAGGAAGAAGTTGTTTCAAACAACACCTTACATGGGCAATGATACGAGTTGGAGGCTGAGATTGAGGAGCCACTTCAAAGTTCAAAGTTCAAACAGCACCGCACGAGAGCAACAACGAGTCGAGGAGACCGAGCACGGGCGTGGTGCCTAAGAGCCAACCAAGGGAAATTTAACTATTTGCCACTATTAGATTTTGGCAGTTCTTCACATACCACTTTTAGATTTGCTTTTATACAATTACTAGCAAACAATAAATATTTCTTAACTATTTATCACTTTTGCCTGCATGGCATACCATCGTGTCTTACCAGCGTGGAAAGCAGGTGGACCCCACGCGCCAAACTCTTGCCTCCCCCTTGTCTCCCCGACTGGTCGTCGGTGGAGCAGCGGCTAGCGCAACCGAAAGACGGCGAGCGAGCCAGCATTGAGGGAGACGGCGAATGCGGTCGCGGCGGCGAGTGTTCACACGCGTCCCACCGCCGGCGTGCCCGTCATACGGCTTGTTGTACCGCCGCGGGAGCGCCGACGTCGGGCAGCACACGCGGTGGGCGCAACAAACGGAAGCCACCGGAGCAGCGTGATGGCTTGGAGCATCCGTGATGGTTTCCGCGTTGCGCCGGGCGAGCGCTTCTGCTGTGCCTAGGACGATGGCTACCGGAGCGTGATCTCTGGTCGCAGCGTGGCTTGCGGAAGAGTGGCAGATGACGTGCCCGCCGGTCTCTCCTCCCAAGAGTGTGCGGCGAGGCCGAGATCACGCACTGCAGGGTGGATGGTGACGGTGGCGCAACGGCGAACCGGCTCGAGAGACAGCGAGTGTGGCCGCCAAAATAAAGGGGGAGGCAAGGGTTTGACGCGTGAGGTCCACCTGCTTTCGGCGCTGGCAAAACATGTTGAGACGCCACGTAGACAAAAGTGACAAATAGTTAAAGAAACAATCTCTCTATGGTAATTTTATAAGGGTAAATATAAGTGGCATTTGAAGAGTTGCCAAATCTAATAGTGACTAATAGTTAAATTTCCCGCCAACCAAAACCAAGCACATGACAGAAGCAACAACGAGTTCAGGAGACCGAGCCTTGCACTTCTATTCGCCAGCCACTGACGACACCACACGAGACGAGACGAGACGACGCCCCGTCCCGCCCTGCCCTGCCCGGATGAGGAGGGCAGAGGCAGCGGAGAGCCAGGCCGCCTGCCAAAAGTAGGCGGATCTGCCCCCGGGCGCGCGAGCGCAACACATGTGCGTCCCTTCTGCGCTCGATGCCCACCGCGGCAGGGACGGCGTCTTCCTCCTCGTCGGTGACGGTGGTCGCGGCGGCGCCTAGAGTGTGGTGGTGGAGGTGGAGCAGTCGCCCTCGCCGCTGCCCATGTCGTCGTGTGGCCTCTACATCCTCTACCGCATCTGCAGGTTCGACACCCTCACCGGCGTCGAGGTATGCCCGGCCATTCCAATCCATTCTCCATCTCTTCTCTTCTAGTGTTTGTTTGTTTAGGTAGAAGGCAAGAAGAACCTCTGATTTGGTGGCACCTCGCCTCCTCTCGTGTAGGTGGCGGATGTAAAGTGGAAGGATCAGATGATAGTTGTCATTGTTTAAGGCAAGAAAGTAGGTGTATAAAAATGGAATAAGTCTACTTAATCTAGAAAGATTGGAATTGATCTATTTAACCTCCTGAAGTATAAAACCGGATATTGTAACGCTCCCGTCCTGGCACCACCTACAGTGACACCAGAGAGTGAGCCAGGAGATTGGCGTGAACCAACTTCCACGGAACCACGTTGTCGGTACCAGTCCCAGAAAACCTTGCTGGTACCTGTGGTCAACCGAGATGTACCATAGCAACTAAATAAATATATTATACCTTTATAAGCTGCAACTTCGGGCAAGCCCTGAACAACAACCTGCAATTAGAACAACAGCAGCGAAACAACAATGTAGCAGGAACCCAATCCACAAGCAACGGCTTAGGATTAGGAAGAAACCCTAATCTTCACTTCAACTTCAGTCATTCTGAATGAGGGGAGAAAAGGAATAGATTGAGCACTTACGTACTCAACAAGTCACAAGAAAAGTAAGTTATGCAGGCTATCAAAGAAAGGCTGGAGTTTATTTCGCAAACATTTTCTTTTGAAAATATTTTCCAAAACTCTAAGTGTGGATTGATCTAGGTGTAGTTGGAAAGAGGCTCTCGCCTCGATCCTGTCCATGAATTGCTTTGCAACAACTCAAGCGGACGAACATATTTTAATCTGATAAAAGTTTTTAGTTAAGTCTACCGCCTATCAAACCACGACAGCGGTTCTGAGTATATTATCTATTAGTTTATTTTTACTTTCGTCCTCCTCAGGACAAAACCTCATCCTAGATTTCCTCTATTATTTTTCTTTTACTTTCATCCTATTCAGGACATTATTCATCTCATCATCTCAGCTTCGGCTCCCAGAGCCATCCATAATCTTCATCTCAAACATATACTGCTTTCACTCGAGAAGCCTAATCTATGATGTCAGTCGACATTCCGGTCCACACATGCCCGTTTCAAACCACGTAATGGTTGTCCATCAGCCATCCTGACCGATTCTGGTAACGGTTCACATACCACAAATCACTTCCGCAAACATTTGCAAACAAATCTATGTTAGAGGAATCACTTCACATCTCTCGTGGGCACGGTTGTTCAAATAATTTAATACTCTGCAAAGGTGTACGCTTTACTCACATGACACGAATTTACTCCCTCACTGGCCAAGCGAGGGAGGTTCACGACAAGGCCTTTCAGGAGCCATCCCAGGGTACCTCATGCCCGGTAGATGGGTCAAACCAAATCTCATTTAAGCATCACGCTTTAATCAAATACCCCAAACACCTTGACCGAGTACTTAGCACGCTTCCGTTCCTTGCTCTACTCAGGAAACCGAGATATCCCCAACCACCTTATCTCGGTGTTCCACATTTACTGGCATACGAGGTAACCCTATTCTGATTGAATACTCAGCCAGGGGCATCCCATACCATCCGTGTAGTCGCACTATACTATGATCAGTGCAATTCCCCAAGGAATTGGTCCTTATATGCGAATACAAAGCATCCCCACCAAGCGATCACTTTGCATCGCGAGTTTTCACAAACCTGTTTTGTTTCACAATCCCGCCGACATCACATGTCGGGTTTTTAAAACTTTCAAAACCTTATTTTTCCCAAATCGACACACAATAGTGATATGGGTGGAACCATTGGAATCCATGCTCAAGGAGTACAGTTATTGAGGTACCACGGGGTGGAGTGATAAGGATAGGGGTACCAACATCCTACAGGTTTTATGCAACTACTGGGGAGGTCCATCGGTTTGTCACGCAAACCGAGACCGGTCAATTTATCGTGCACACTAGCAATGCAATTTTTCAAACAAATTATTTTTAAATTTAGGAGCAATATGGTCAAAGAGTGACTTGCCTCGGTCTTCGTCTTCGAGTCCTCGTGAAAATCCTACATCTAAAAGAATTCCGAAGCGTTGACTACACGCAAAACGAGAGAAAAATATATAAAACACTAAAAATAAAATATTATTATTAATAACTAATAGTGTCATGAGGTAGATCTCAATTTTAGAAAAATTTGGAGACTTGAATGTGATCAATCGGAGTTACGAAATAAAAGATATGGATTTTTGAAGTTTTAAGAATTTTCTAGAATATAGGAAAAGAATTTAATTGAATTTTTGGAAAAAGAATATGTTGGAAATATTCTCAGCTTTGACTGGTGGGGCCCAATGTCAGTGTCTGAGAGAGAGAGGCTAAGGAATGTGGCCCACATGTAAGTGACAGAGGGATGGTGTGGGGCCACATGTCAGTGAGAAAGAGAGCGAGGGGTGGATGACAAGGCCGGCCCACATGTCATCCAGGCAGGGAGAGAGAAAAAGTGGGTCCCTTATGTCAGTGATAGAGAGGGCTGAATGACAGGGAGGACCCACATATAAGTGAGTCACAGGGGGAATTAAAGATTAAATATTGTTTTAAACTGTAGGGCCCGTATGTCATAGGTGGGGGAGAGAGAAGAGTGGAGCCCATATGTCATACATGCTAGAAAGGGGGTCCTACATGTCACTGGTTGAGGGAGAGAGTAGAGGGCCAGTCCTCCTATCAGTGGTACCCAAATGATTAGGGGGGAGGGGCCACTGGTAGAGAGAAGGGAGGGGATTTAACCGTGTGATCACTGTGCACTATTCCATGGGGCCCATATGTAAGTGAGGGATATAAAGGGGGTTTTACTATGCATTTAGGGGGGCTCGTGTTGCCAGTGAGAGAGCGAGGTGGGGCTCAGTGGGCGACGTGGCTTCCACGTCGGATGAGGAGGTTGATGGCTCACCGGTGGGAGAGGATCGACTGCTGACGGCGCGTGGCGGCGGCCAGCAAGCGATAGCGAGGCAGGGAGTGCGGCGGGTGGTAGAGAGGAGCAGGGGGAACGGGAAAGAGGGTGAGTGGCTCGAATTGGGTTGTTGGGGCTTGGGTGCAGCCGGCGGCGAGATCCCAAAGGGCGGTGGCTATGGTGCTTGGTTCGGCTCGAGCTTGATCTGGAGCTTGGTGGCACGGTTTGGGCGGTGTTGAGGGCTCGGACTGGCTCGCGCGGCGGCGGAGAGCTTGGTGGTGGAAGGGCTTGGGTCCATTGGGCTTCGGGCAGTGGAAATGAAGCGAGGCCAAGCGGCAATGGTGGCGGTGGAGAGAGAAAGACGATGGCGGGACCTTGCGGTGGCTTGGGAGTAGGAAAAAAATTGGATCGGGAGTGGCCTATTTATAAGCGGAGCTAGCCGCATGGCGATGGCGAACAAGGGCAGTGGAAAGGCGGGCATGGGGCGGTCGACCTGAGGTGACGTGACGCTACAAGCTTCTATGGGCCGGCGTCACATTGCTTCCTTGGGTTGTTGCGAGAGAGGGGAAGGATAGAGAGGACAGGGAGGAGACTGGACAGGATGGCGGTAGGACGAATCGAGGATTTGCACACGTGGCCCGCGAGGTTGACAAGGGAAGCTGAGCTCGTGCAGGAGGCATGGGCGCGGGGTTGTCGGCTCGAGAAGGGGCGAGATAGTTCGAGAGATGAGAGAGAAAAGAGAGAGAGAACGGTGGGAAGGAGGAAGAAGATGACGGGGAGACGACGACTGCCAGGCGTGGCCCGTGGAGGGGAAAACAGGCGTCCGCGCAGCTCTCGGGAGAGACTGACAGGTGGGCCCCGGTGGTCAGCGGGAAGGCATGTGCTGGCAAGCGGGTCCGGGATGTCAGGGGGGTGGCGTGCGGCGGGTGGAGCGGGCCGCGCTGACAGGTGGGGTGAGCGTGGGCAGGTTGAGGCGCGTGCTAAGTGGGCCGGCCTAGTGCACATCAGAGAAGAGAGGGGATGGCCTAGTATAAATAGTGCTCTTTGTCCTTTTTCTAGGGAATAGATGGGGAGAGAGGTTTGATGATTTTTAAGTCAAATTTGAATATAATTTGATATTTGGGCTCACAAAAATCTAGGGGTTTCAAACAGGGGCTTTCAAGTAGGGCTTTGATACACACACACACACACACATATATATGAACGAGTTTGGAACTTTTGGAAGAGACTTAGGGGGGGTTGTCAAGGAGGCTTCGGACTTTGACTTGATTTTAAATTTGGGATTGTGACTCGGGAATATTTTGGAGGGATGTTTAGTGAGGGAAAAAAGATAGGATTTCCAAGGGGTTTGAATTTTGAAGTAGGGGCTTGGACTTTAGAGGAATTTGTAGGGTTTTCAGGAGGGGAGAACTTTGATTAGGGATCTTAGGGAGGATTTTTTTTGGAATTTAATTATTCGAGGGATTGTGGGAGAGATATTCGAATTCCAAAATTCGAGTCTCGGGATTTTTGGAGGAATTTTAGGTTAGAGGATTTTAGGGTCTCAAGGGGGATTTTAATCAAGATCTACAACACTAGTCCTTAATCACACACAAAGAGCCAAACATTTTTGAAACTAGGGTTTTTATTAAAATAGTTTTTTTAATAGCTCGAAAACCGGGGCGTTACATGTATTCTTGTAAATCGGTTCAAATAATCCCCTAGAGTGGTTTTGTTGATGGTTTTGGTATGTAAACGATGGCGTGGCGATAGTGTTGCTCATGCGACAGGTAGTATTGCTTATATGGCACACACACTATTCCATAAGATGACCCAACCAATTCATTCCTTTCACTGACCAACAAGTCCGAGAATTGTATATCAACAACAATGGGTTTTTCTTTCAAGCTACGCTTGTTAAAAAAAAAAAAACTTAACACACTCCATTGCCATGCCATTATCCACATCATAGTCCACATGGCCAAAACCACTTATAAAACCACTCCAGGGGGTTATTTGAACCGGTTTGCATACTTTAGGGGTAGAATATACCCGGTTTCATACTTCAGGAGTTTAAGTAGACCAACCTCAATACTTCAGGGGGTTAGGTAGACTTATTTCAAAAAAAATTAAATGATAGACAGTTATAGGAGTCCAAACGTGCCGGCTAGGCCGGCACAACCCGCTATGGCACGGCCCGTTTAGGCACGGGTGCTGTAGTGGGCCGTGCCATGCTGGCCCGCGTGCTGTCCCCTGGCCTAGGCACGGCATGCCGAGGCCGTTGGCCGTGCCGTGCTGGCACGGGCCCGTCGGCGCACGTGGGCCGGAGGCGGCCCACAACACGACTGGCCCGGTCCGCTCCTCTCATGGCCTCCCGTCCCGTTCTCGTCCCCCGGATTGGACCGTCCGTCCCTAGATCGAACGGTCCGCTCCCCTCCATGCTCCCACCCGCCGCCGTTCAAATTTGAACGGGCAAGCACGCGGCGCGGAGGAGCGGAGCAGTGGGTGGTGTGCCTTGCTGGCGGACGGCGCCCGCTGTAAAAAAAGAAAAATTGAAAAAAAAAGGAAAAAGTGTGTTAAAGTGACTTTAAAAAAGAAAAGTGACTTAAAATTTTGTAAAAATTAGAGGACTAGTAAAAAATATGGAAAAAGGCACAAAATTATTTGAAATAAGTAAAAAATATTAGGGTATTTTTTTTGATGATATTGGAGGAGGAAATTTTCATATTTTTAAACAACCAAAATAGCAACACATATATAATTATGGAATTGAATTTCTGCATAGATATAGGGGAAAAATGAGCAATGACCTATATTAAATTTGTTATTATATAGCTGTCTCATTAAAACTCTGTCATGTAAAAACTCAATTTTGAGAAAACCATGATAAAGAAAAAAGAGTACAGCTAAAGATCAACACTCAAAAATAAAAAACACTACTCTAGTTTCTGATTTTCTAGGTAAAGATTTTCGAACTGAGCAGCCAAATCTTGGTTCTCCACAGTGTGTTGGATATGTTCCTTGGCTAGCTCCCAGTCTTTGACCGCAAGAAGCATTTCTACCACCTCGCCGCGGAGATTTTTTTTCCTCTCCTCAATAATTCTTCCGTAAAGATTGAAGGCCGATTCGGAGGATACCATAGACACAGGCACCGTGAACACATCCCGTGCTAGCTTTGAGAGCATGGGATATTGGGTCTTGTGATTGTTCCGCCACCCTAGAACATTGAGATCTTCTTGGTTGATGAAGTCGCTGTCCAAGTAGGAGGACAACTCAAGAGGTTCATGCGAAGCGTGTGCAGGACTTGCGGCGGCTGAACTTCCACCACCGGTGCTCGAAAAAGAAGAGGAACCATGCTAAATTCGGTCCCACTGCAATTTCTTCTTACCTGGTACAGGGACAGGTGGGGCTCTTTGCACGCGAACTCCCTGAAACTTAGTTTCATACTTTTGAAACACTTCATACAATTTAGTCTTAGCATCAAAACAGTGTTAGTGTAATCAATATTCATTGCATCCCCAATAAGATTCAAAATATTAAGGAACCCCCGCATTTTACCTCTAGGATCAAGAATAAATACAAAAACATACATGTATGGAATGCCCCTCCAGTATTTAAGATATTTCTGCTTCATGTGAAATACTGCAAGTCCTAGTAATTGGTCATCTTCATATTCTCTTAATAAAGTGGCAATCTCAAAAATCTTATGCAAAATTAAATTAGCAGTTGGATAGTAAACACCAGACAAAATAACAGTTGCATCATAAAATATTTCAAGGAAGTAGTAAAACCTTTCCACAACATGCCAAGACTGTTCCGTCAGTAGCGGTTGCCCGTTACTGGTAACAACATTCTTGGACTGCCAAAAACAGTTAGTGCATCCATTTGGAACTTGCGTGGACGCTTGTCCGAAGCAATGCAGAATCGCTTGAAGGTCGCAAGTCAAGGATTAGAACCATTGAGCCATGTTATGGCTTCACGGATGGAATCGAGATATGCACTTACTCTCTTAAAACCAGATTTAACTATAAGATTGATAACATGGCATGCACAGCGTTGATGTAAAAGAAATGATTCAGCATAAACATTGAATAAAGGTTACATAATTTTCATTGCTCTGCAATTTGCAGCTGCATTATCTAAAGTTACTGTAAATATTTTATTTGTGAGACCAAATTCCTCACAGACTCTAGAAATTCGTTCAGCAATATTTTCTATGGTATGTGAAACATCAATTAATTTTAAAGCTATTACTTTTTTTTATAATTCCCAGTCATCATCAACATAATGAGCAACTACACTAATATAGTCCTCCTTAGCCCTACCACTCCAAATATCAAATGTGATACTAATAGAAAAGGTGCATATAGTAAACAATTGTTTAATACTGTCCCGGCCTTGGTTGTAAACATTCAACAAGTCTCAGGTTGTGGTCTATCTACTAACAGCTTGAAACCTAGGATTATGAGCAGTTTTAATGTAAATCTCAAATGCAGGAGACTCACCAAAGTTTAGAGATAGATCCTGTTTAGCAATTAAACGGGTAAGGGAATCTCGTGCTACCTGAGGATCATACTCCCATGAACGTATCGTACCGTCAGGATTTAGTACCAGTTGTTGCTGTTGTAGCTGGTAACCTTGCTTCTACACACACGCCTCAGCATGTTGCCCCAAATGCCTTGTTCCACCAGAAGATTTTTCAGAGAGTTTAGTCTTACAAATTCTGCATTTCGCGCAAGTTACCTCCCTTCCATCCGCGCCGGTCTGCTTGATCTCATCAAAATGTTGCCAGGCGGAGGAAGTTCTTGATCTCTTCGAGCCGGTTGCCATCGATACGCTCCCGCTCATAGTTCTGGATCCTTCCGAAACCACATGTACTTCCTCTGGCTGTCCTTGCGGTGTAGGAGCTGACCCGGAATTGTTTCCCTGCGACATCGGCACATAGCTTAGGTCGAAGTCGCTCAGTTGCAACGACGGGTAGTTCGGATCCATCCTGAAATATAAATAGAGAAAATTAGTACCAAAAAATAGTATGAACAAAGAACAAAATTCAGAATTTTTTTTACCTTGCAGGAGCACTGGAGGCTACAGCTATCAGCTATGGGAATGTGGAAAAAAAATTTTAGACAAAATTTATCTAAATAAAAAATTTAGAGCACAAGAGAGCACAGGATGAGAGATTGTAAGGTTTGGATGAGCCAACATGTCCCTGCTGGCTGCCCTATTTATAGGAAAAAATTTCATATTTTTTTGGGATTTTTTTTGGATTTTTTTGGCCCTCGAACGGTTAGATAGGGGGGCAACGGTCGGATGGGCTGAGGTGGCCCAAGCACGGCATGGGCACACAGGCCGTGCCGGGCCGGGCACGATTATTGTAGCACCATGCCCGGGCTGGCCCGCCAAGGCATGGCCCACTTGCACAGCTTTATAGACAGTTGTGATTGGTTGAGATGGAGAAATAGGTGTAGAAGTAGCTACTCCCTCTGTCCATAAATATAAGCACTTCTAGAATAGTGCTAAGTCAAACATTTTTACCTTCGATTGTCAATAGAAAATAAATCATAAAGATTGATGACGTAAGAACGATGTTCCTAAATTTATCGTTAAACAAACTATGTAACTTCTTTTATTTAAAATAATTTATTCATATGGATATTTTTGGTCAAAATAGTATTTTGAAGACCATGTGTTAACTCTAAAAATACTTAAATTATTTCATGCATAAAATTGTTGTTTATTTCTAAATTATTTACTGTTCACTTTATTTGGGTCTGAGCATACATTGATTCTTCCTCCTTGCCTTCTATAGATGGAGAGTCTTCCCAACCAACGTGGTGCAGACATGGGTGGTTTCGTCGAAGAGCTTCGTATGATGAGCTTCACTTTGGAGTATAGCCACGCCCCGGAGTACAACGCAATAGAACCCTTGGAGGGTGAGCTCCCTCACCGTGTTCGCTTAGAGCTGCCAGGCAAGCTATACCTCCTACCAGCCATGAAGGTTGAGATCGGTGAGCGTACCTACGATCACGCCTGCCAGGAGGCAGCTTTTTGTCTGATCGGAGAGCTACGCCGGAGGCACCACCCTACCCTTCGCACCACCGTACGCTACCTCCCCAGCCGGGCTCACCACCAAGTCTATAGCACCTTCCGGCCGGCTGACAACGAGAACAACACCATCATCGTCCACATGAGGCGGGCGATGTGGACCATGTACTACATGCACGCCAACTGGGTACGTGCAGCCCACGACCGGGAGGACGCCAACAGGATAACCATCATCGGTCTCTAGAACCGGATCGACCGTCTGAAGAAGGAGGTCGCGGAGTTGAAGGGACAGCCGCCACTCGGTGAGGCCAGGATTCGTTTGACCCCGAGGAAGAGGACCCTTCCTTCGGTGCGTGTTCAGTTGGCCCCTAGGAACGGGCCACACGCACCGCCAGCGCCAGCACTCGCTCCAGCTCTAGCACCGATGGTCGGCATGATCAGCGCGTCATCGAGCGACGGTAGCTCTCAGGGAGGCACCAGCATCCACGGGGGGCTTCACTTCCACCAACGACAACAGCTCCCTCGGCAGATCCTGCACCCGCAGCGAGGCCTATTCCTCGGCTCATGGTAGTGAGGACTACGTGAGTGGATCCAGGAGCCGCACCGACGACGAGGTGGGTGACGAGCAGGAGTCGGAGTATAACTCGGACGACCGCAGGAGCCGCTCAGAGCACTAGGCGCGCCGTCCTTAGTTTTCATCGTTTTCCTTAGTTTGATTTCATGATTAGTTGTAATGTTAGGATGCTTGCTTGGGGTTAGTTCATGGCATACTGTCTGTTGTGGAGTGTCTGCCTTAATTAGGAGTTGAACTGGTTTTTCTCATGTTTCCAACTATGAATTTCAGTGAATTTAATTCAGTCACTTAATTATCACTCCTGTTTCTGAGCCACCTGTTTTTCTCCTTCCCTTCCACTGCTATCCCTCTCAGATGGTGAACACAAGGAATGGTAACTGCGCTGCCAGTGACGCCAGCGCTACCAACCAGCAGGATGGAGCACCCCAGAACCCCGGAGCTCCCAATCACATGCCACCTCCGCTATCGGAGAACCCGATGCTTGCACAGGTTCTAGCCAACCAGAACCAGATGTTGGCAATCATAATGCAGCAGATGCAGCAAAACAATCTGCAGCAGCAGCATCAGCAACCTCACATCCCGGTCATCGCTCCTCAGTCAAAGCTACTTGAGTTCTTGAGGGTCAGGCCGCCAACCTTCTCTAGCACCACCAACCCCATGGATGCCAACGACTGGCTGTTGGAAATCGAGAAGAAGCTCAATCTCCTCCAGTGCAACGATTAGGAAAAGGTCGCTTTTGCAACACACCAGCTCCAAGGTCCCGCATCAGCTTGGTGGGACTACTTCCTTGTGACCGGCACTGCCACCACCGAGGTCACCTGGGCTGAATTCTGCAACAATTTCCGGAAGTCTCAAATTCCGGCAGGAATCATGGCACAGAAGAAGAGGGAGTTTAGGGATTTGGTGCAGGGAAACAGGACTGTCACGGAGTACCTCCATGACTTCAACCGCTTGGCGCGCTACGCGCCTGAAGATGTCTGCACCGATGCGGAGAGACAAGAGAAGTTCCTGGACGAACTAGACGACGAGCTGACCAACTAGCTCCTCTCAAGTGACTATCCAGACTTCGTGTGGATAAGGTGATCTGCCAGGAAGATTAGCGCAACAAGATATACCGCAAGAAAAAAGTGGCCCAGTTCTGAGCTCACTAGGGGCAGCACCAGAGGCCACGGGTGATGCTGGGGCATCAAGGTGGACCTTTCACCATGATTGTCCGCCAGCAGCGTCTGTTCCTCCCAGGGCATTTCAGAGGCAACAGTAGCAACAACGGGTAGCACAACCGTCATCCCGCTCCGCACCCACTGATGGCGCCAGTGCAGCAGAGTCAGCCACGAAAAGATAGCGGGGGTGTTAATGCTAAAATTTGGCACGGTTCGCGTCAGATTCGGTTAAGGAAAGAAGTGATATCAGCCGTTGGGAGCTAATCCAGAAGAAGCCGGATTCGGGAAGGAATCGTGAAAACCACGACATGGCAGTCAATTACCTTATCTATAAATTAGGTAGTTTTAATACTTTTTAAGATAAACCTAATCTCGTGTCCGATCAGGACTTGTTAGTTTTCCTTTTATAGTTAGGAAACTCCTGTTTCGTGTCCGATCAGGACTGTATCAACTCGGGGTATATATACGTATGCCCGGGTACCATGTAAACGATCACAACGATCAATAAACTTCGGCGCATCGCCACCCTTTCGACGGGTTCTTGCTTCTCGAGCGGGGCTGCATCGGTTAGGTCCAAACTCCTGCGAGAGGGTAAGACTCGTCACCCCTTACCCAGGTGTATCTGCCCTGTCTACGGCTGCATCAGTTCGGTCCGACCTCTTAGGCCGATCAGGTATACCACATCACGCGTGCGTAGATCTTATCAGCTTACGGGGGGCGATTTATCATCAGTTCGTGCTGCATCGGTTGGGTCCGACCTACTGAGCTGCCAACGATAAGTCGTTCCTGCTAGGTTGATGGTTTTTGCGCAAGCGTCTTATCGGATTGTATAGCCGATAAGTTATCTTATTACATCACAGTTGCATTAGGTCTATCGGCTTGTTGAGGTTTCTTTATTATTATCAATCTGTGCTGCATCAGTTAGGTCTGAACTACTAGATTGATAATAATAGATTTATCCTTGTAGAGCCGATCGGTGTATATGCGACGTTCTATCGGAGTGCTTAGCCGATAGGTTATCTTTCTATAAAGCCGACTGTATTATCTTTACTATTTTGGTCATCTATATTATCATCGGTTTTCTAGCCGATGCACATGTGTTTCTTTGGCAGTCGGCTAGCTTACTATTCTGCCTATCTATTTTATCATTGGCTTCTAGCCGATGCACATGTTATACTGACAGCTTATCTATTTGCTTATAGCGTTATCGGTTTCCTAGCCGATACACAGGTGCCATCGGCCATCGGCTACAAGGAGCCTACATCAGTCCGTATCGACCGATAGCCGATGTGCAATTGCTACTGATCCGGGCACGAGCACAAGCGAGGACCCGGGAGCGAGGATCCGGGAGCGAGGACCCGGGCACAGACAGCTGGGGCCCGGACATGGTTTTATCATCGGCTTACGGCCGATGCTCAAGTGTTCTTTCGGCAATCGGCTAGCAGGATTCTTATTGGCCGATTGAATCCCTGAGCTAATATTTTCTCCTTGTCAATTGCGGGGTCAAATTGATTGGCACGCCTACGAACCTCAATAATTTAGGACCTGCACTGGAGCTAAGCAGATCTCCCAGGCCTTTGCGTGTCTCCCAGACGCCGGACGGCCCCCGGCGGGTTTTCGGCGTCAACAGGGGGCAAGACCCTCATCTGCTTCAACTGCAATGAGCCGGGCCACTTCGCATATAAGTGCCCGAAGCCGAAGCGCATAGGACCCAGACCTACAGCTCCCCAGAACCCCAACTATCGCCAAAATCAAGGCGATGATCACGTCTGCTGCTTGCCAACAGCAACAACAGCAGTCGGGCGGCACCCTAGTACCGACTAATCGGTTGGGATCTCCAGCAGTGGGCTCGTCCACGTCAGCCCGGCGTCGGGCGGCCGGCTCAAGTCGGCCACGCGAGGAGTATAGGCAAACTACACTCGGCAATACCAATAACAACAACCGGCGCCGTCACCAGTATGATCGCTGGCCTAATCAAGACCTCCGAGAGCGCCTACAACATGACCTTCGCCATACTATCAGCGCCCGGTGCCGCGAACGACGAGAAGATGAGCGCCGCCGACTGGAAGATGAAAACGAGCGCTTTGGCCTCCATCACGAGTGGTTTAACCACCGTGGTCGAAGCCCGAGCCCCCACGAAGACGAAGGCATCCCAGCTTTCACTCGGGAGCTACAGGTCGTCCATTGGCCGACTCGCTTTAAACCCACCGGGATTGAAAAGTATGACGGCAAGACGAATCCCGAGTCCTGGCTCACCGTATATACCCTAGCAGTTCGAGCTGCTGGGGGCGACAACAAAGCCATGGCTAACTACCTCCCAGTCGCGCTAGCCGACTTGGCGAGGACATGGCTGACAGGGCTCCCAAGGCGGTCGATCTGTTCTTGGGGAGAACTCAGGGATCGGTTCATCGCTAACTTTCAGGGGACCTACGAGAGGCCGTCTTCCGAGCACGATCTTTATCAGCTGCACCAGAAGAAGAACGAGTCCCTGCGAGACTTCATCAAGAGGTTCTCCGAGAAGCGCAACAAGATCCCAATGATCCGCGATGAGGCTGTCATCGCCGCCTTCCGCAAGGGAGTAAAAGACGCCATTCATCGCGAAGTTCACTCGGAAACCACCGCCGTCTATCCGGGCTCTGTTCGACATGGCCAATAAATACGCCAACTCGGCTGAAGCGGTCGTAGAGGCCCTCGACGAGAAGAAGGAGTCCCGACAGAAGGACCAAAAGGCGAAAGCCGACAACGAACCGTCTCAAAACAAGTCTGGCAGCCGCAAGCGGAAGTCAGACAACGAGGTGGCCAACATGGAGCGCACTCGGTCGCGTCCCCAGCGGAACAATGACTACCAGAAATTCATGAGTGGGCCATGCCCCTTCCACCCCAAGGGCAAGCACGCGGCCAAAGACTGCTACATGCTCAAGAAGTTTGACTCGGAGCAGGCTTCATCATCTGGCGCCGACAAGGACAAAGATAAGCCAGATTAGGGTCCGGCCGACGATTTCCAAGATCCTCAGGCCAAGCTCAACCACATCTTCAGAGGGCTGTCCACGTACGAGTCCAAGTGCAAACAGAAGCTAACAGCGCGCGACATCAACACGGTCTCTACGGCGGACGCCCCCCAGTACCTACGCTGGTCAGAGATGGCCATTACCTTCAATCGCGCAGATCACCCAGATTGGGTTTCTCACCCAGGACGTTATCCACTCGTCCTGGACCCAGTCGTCAGACACATCAGGCTGAAGAAAACCCTCATCGACGGAGGTAGCGCGCTCAACATCCTATTCGCCAAAACTTTGGACGAGATGAAGATCCCTCCGTTCAGAACTATGGCCGAGTACTGCGCCCTTCCACGGGATAATCCCCGGCCTGTCATCAACTCCACTCGGATAGATAACCTTGCCGGTAACCTTCGGCACGCGGGATAACTTCCGCACGGAAAGCGTCTGCTTTGAGGTTGCCGACTTCGAGACCGCGTACCACGCGATACTCGGACGACCGGCACTCGCCTAATTCATGGCGATACCGCACTATACATATATGGTGCTCAAGATGCCTGGGCCAGCAGGAGTCCTCTCCCTCCGCAGTGACATCAAGCAAGCCTTCACCTGCGACAGGGAGAGCTGTGAACTGGCTCAATCACAAGAGGCGGCAGTCGAGCACAATAGCATTCGGCAAGCCGTCAGAATAGAAGTCGAGCAAGATCAAGTTCTAGCGAAAAAGGCAGCAAAGTCGGGAATTTCAGCGGACTCTGATATGAAGAAGATCCCCTGGACCCTTCCGACCCCTCCAAGACTGCTCTAGTCGGGACCGGACTCGACCCCAAATAAGAAGACGCGCTCGTCACCTTCCTACAAGCCAATAAAGATATCTTCGCATGGAAACCGTCCGACATGCCGGGCGTACCAAGGGAGGTGATCGAGCACGCCCTCAATGTGAAGATAGACGCCATGCCAGTCAAGCAACGGCTGCGGCGCTTCGCTCAAGACCGCAAGGATGCTATTCGGGAGGAGATTACCAAGCTCCTCGCAGCCGGGTTCATCAAGGAGGTCTATCACCCGGATTGGCTGGCTAACCCAGTTCTGGTCCGGAAGAAAAACGGTAAATGGCGCATGTGCGTCGACTACACCGATCTCAACAAGGCGTGCCCCAAGGACCCATTTGGTCTTCCCAGGATAGATCAGGTGGTTGATTCCACGGCAGGGTGCGACCTACTTAGCTTTCTCGACTTTTGCTCTGGATACCATCAAATCAGCCTGAGGGAGGAAGACTGCTTAAAGACATCTTTCATCACGCCGTTTGGAGCGTACTTCTATATCACAATGCTGTTCGATTTGAAGAATGCTGGAGCAACCTATCAACGGGCCATTCAGCGGTGTCTGCACACTCAGATCGGGCGCAACGTGGAAGCCTACGTCGACGACGTGGTTATCAAGACCAAGTCCAAAGAAGACCTCATTGCTGACCTGGAAGAAACCTTCCACAACCTTCAAAGATTCAAGATGAAGTTGAACCCGGAAAAGTGCGCCTTTGGTATGCCATCCGGAAAGTTACTCGGCTTCATCGTCTCGCATCGCGGCATCGAGGCCAACCCGGAGAAAGTCAACGCCATAGTAAACATGGCACCCCCGACTAACCTCAAAGACGTCCAGAAGCTGACAGGCTACATGGCGGCACTCAGCTGGTTTATTTCTCGACTGGGCGAATAGGGTATGCCCTTCTTCAAGCTACTCAAAAAGGCGGACAACTTCCAATGGACTCCGGAAGCCCAGCAAGCCTTCGAAGACTTTAAGCAATTTCTCACATCACCTCCCGTGTTGGCGTCACCTCTCCCATAGTTTTATTGCCGGTGCAAAGCATCGACACACGCCATACCCGTTTAGTCCTCTTGTGACGATGATCGGCTTCCTTGTAATCTCGCCGTTGTTCTCGGTGCCGTAACCGCTGTGCCCTTCTTTTCTGATTTTTCGTAAATATTCCACTAGGACACCACTGAGGATTCTGGATTTGCTGTTCTTCATGTAATCCCTCCCCATCGTTTTCTTCAAAAAACTCTTCACAGATCGGCCCTAATTGGCTATGTACCGATGCTCTTCTTTCAAGCGGCCGATCTCGCGAAAATCCTTCATGCTCAAAAACCTTAGATCTCGTAACATCACATTCAGGACAATCTCTGATCGATGGCAATCTTATCCCTCGTTCCCAGCAAAATTGAAAGAACGGGCAATCCCAATGTGGATTATATCTCTCCTCATATGACGAAGCCCGCTGTTCCTCTTCGCGCTTTGAATATTTATCTACCAGCTGCGATGAAGTAATTCTAGATCTTTTAAATTCCCGATATCTTCCTTCATCGGCTTGATTCATTGATAATCCCACATAAACCATATTCACGGGGAATGGATGTCCATCGATCTTCATCGGCTCTTTGTTGTCAAACTTGATCCTTCCCTGTTCGACAGCCGATTGAATTTGTTGCCAAAAAACTTTGCACTCATTGGTGTGGTGCGATATCGTGTTGTGCCACTTGCAATATCTCTTCTTCTTTAGTTCTTCGGCTGATGGAATTACATGATTTGGCGGAAGTTGTATCTGTTTCTCCTGTAGTAATAGATCGAGGATTTTATCGGCTTTATTGATGTCAAAGTCATATCGTTCCTCCTTGCCGATATCCTTCACCCACGGGCATGATATTGATTTCTTATTTCTAGCCCATTCCGCCAACCCAACTTCAACATCGGATCCGTCATCATCTGAGTCCGATGAATAAGCTTGCAGCTGAGCAACCCTTCTCTGAAACTTCTCCGTTTTTGCCTCTTGAAATCGGCTTTCATGAGCCGATACCTTTTGTACCAGGTGTGCCAGACTTTCGAACTCCTGTGATGAAAACCTCTCTTTAATGGGAGCCAGAAGACCATGGAAAGCCAACTCGGCTAGATGCCCATCGTTTAGATTCAAACTATAACATCGGTTCCTAACGTCCCGAAACTGCTGAATGTATTCTGGTACTGTTTCGTCTGGCCTTTGTCTAACCGATGTTAAGTCTGTCAGCCTCATCTCGTGGATCCCAGCAAAAAAATATTTGTGAAATTGTTTTTCCAGATCGGCCCATCCTCGGACTGAGTTTGGTGGTAAAGAAGAGAACGATGTAAAGGCCGATCCGGACAATGACAAGGGGAAAAATTTAACCCTTAGAGCCTCCTCAGCCAATGCCTCTCCACACTGTGCCAAGAATCGGCTAATATGCTCAACTGTAGATATGCTGTCTTGTCCTAAGAACTTAGAAAAATCTGGGACTCTGTATCGGTGTGGCAATGGAACTCTGTCAAACCACTCGGGATATGGATGCCGATACATAAATGTTTGCTCTTTTGGTTTTATCCCAAACTGTTCCCTTACTATCTCTGCAACCCTTGTCGATAAATCCTCCTCCCTTGGGTTTTCCTGTTGATACTGTATAGGTGGAGTTGGTAGCCAATTCTGTCTAGGATATTCTCTCTGATAATTACCTGAATCGACAATACCTCCTGGATGATTTTGTTGATATCCCCCATAATAAGCCGTTTGATGGTATCCCGCAGGAATATCTTGTTGCCCCCCAGCCTGGTTCTGCAAAAACAAGTTTTCCGATATGTCTTTTCTAGCGCCATAAGTGACTTGATTTGATTCTATCTTCGGTGGGAGGTAAACAGGACCTCGATTGGGCTCTTGAGCAATTGATCCATCGACCCCCTTCTTGATAAGGTTACGTAGTGTGTTCACCAATATTCCTGATTGATTGATAAGCGCGTGATGCACCGCTTCGTTTACCATCTCTTGTAATGGTTTCGGTGGACTTTCAGGTGGTGTACGGGTCGATTCTCTGACTAGAACTGGTTTCGGAAACTGAGATTTTTGAATCGGCTCTTGTCGCGTCATGCCAAAAGATTCCAACCAGAGCTTCTGAAAATTGGCCATATTTTGCTCAACTTGCTGTCTCTGCTCGTCTGTTAGATCTTCCATGTTGACCGGAATCACGTTGTTTGTTTTGATCTCTTTTCCGGCCATGTCGAAATTCCGTGTCCCACCAGGCGTGCCAAAAACGTGTTGACACCGAAAATCACCAGCAGTGTTGGGAACGAGCCGATGATCTGGTTCGATGCACTAGACACGCGAAGGCCTGGGAGATTTGCTTAACTCTAGTGCAGGTCCTAAAATTCGAGGTTCGTAGGCGTGCCAGTCAATTTGACCCTGCAATTGACAAGGAGAGAAAATATTAGATCAATGAGCCAATTGGCTGAAAGCTGAATTGGACTCGTCTCATCGGCCGATTGCCGATATGGACTAGAGCACTTATACATCGACTGGAAGCCGATGATGGCATAGATGGATAAAATAAATAAACCATGTGGCTAGGGAACCAATAGCAATATAAATAAATAAACTAGCCGATTACTGATATAACGTGTATCGGTTGGAAAGCCGATGACGGTGTAGCGTGCCAAAAACGTGTTGAACAATGCAATCGGCTTTAACTAATAAAAGATAACCTATCGGCTAGGCACTCCGATAGAACATTGCATGGACACCCATCGGCTTAACAAGGATAAATCTATCATTATCAATCTAGTAGTTCAAACTTAATTGATGCAGCACAGATTAATAACGATAAAAGAACCTCGAGGAGCCGATAGATCTGATGCAATCGTGATGTAAAATAGGATAACTTATCGGCTATACATCCCGATAAGACGCTTGCATAAAATCTATCAACCTAATAGGAATAATTTATCGCTAGCAGTTTAGTAGGTCGGACCTAACCGATGCAGCACAAACTGATGATAAATTTCACCCAGTAAGCCGATAAATCTATGCACGCGTGATGTGATATATCTACTCGCACTATGAGATCAAACCTAACTGATGCAGCCGTAGACAGAACAGATATATCGTGGTAAGCCGACTATCGTGAACCGACTAGAATATCGGACCTAACCGAGGAAGTCCTAGCCGATGCGATAGTCGGGGTAACGAGACTTACCCTCTCGCAGGAGGTCGAACTTAACCGATGTAGCCCAGCTCGAGAAGCAAGAACCCGTTGAAAAGGGTGGCGATGCGCCGAAGTTGTATTGATCTTTTTTGATGATTTACATGGTCCCCGGGCATACGTATTTATACCCCGAGTTGATACAGTCCTGATCGGATATGAAACAGGAGTTTCCTAGCTATAAAAGGAAAATTACCAAGCCCTGATCGGACACGAGATCAGGTTTCCTAAAAAAATTATTATCTCTGCCTAATTACAGATAAGATATTTAACTGCCTTCCCGTCGTCTTCACGATCCTTTCTCAAACTCGGCTTCCTCTGGATTAATCCCCGCTAATTGACTGTAATTTCTCCCTTAACCGAATCTAATAAAGAACCGTACCAAATTTTGGCGTTAACAAAGAGACAGGAGAGAAAGTGGCTATAATACGGGAGCGCTTAAAGACAGCTCAGTCTAGACAGAAGAGTTACGCCGACAACCGTCGCAGAGGTCTAATTTTCGAGGAAGGAGACTATGTGTATCTTCGTGTCACACCACTCCGAGGAGTACACAGGTTTCAAACGAAAGGGAAGCTAGCACCTCGTTTCGTGGGACCCTACCAAGTACTAGCTGGGAAAGGTGAAGTTGCCTATCAGTTGGACCTTCCTGCTTCAATGGCAAGTATACACAACACGTTCCACGTGTCACAACTGAAGAAATGCCTAAGGGTACCGGCAGAATAGGCTGATTCGGAGTAGATTGAGATCCAGGAAGACCTCATCTATGTAGAAAGGCTGATTCGAATCTTGGAGGTCAGTGCAAGGAACACCCAAAACCGAGTGATCAGGTTCTGCAAGGTACAGTGGAGTCACCATTCAGAGGAGGAAGCCACATGGGAGCGAGAGGATGAACTGAAGTCCGCCTAACCACACCTCTTCGCCAGCACGTCCGAATCTCGAGGATGAGATTTCATTTAAGTGGGTAGGTTTGTCACACCCCGAGTTACCCCTTAAATATAGCCACACAAAATATACCTAAGAAAATGTCCCAAAAAAATAATTTAAATTGGCCAAATGAATTAATTAAATGTGAAAATGCAAATTAATAAATTATCATGGCTGGGAATATTTTTCTTATATTCCTCTTGCCAAAATACATTAACAGAATTTTTATTGGAATTTTTAAAGCATAGGAAGTATTCTTAATAAATCAAAAACTTTTATCGGAATTAAAAGTGCACTAGAAATCCTTTTTCTTTTCTTTTCTTTCTCTTTTTCCTTTTTCTTTTCTTTTCCCTCCTGCTGGGCCGCCGACCCAGCACTATGCTGGCCTGCGCGCGCGGCCTGCACGCACGCGCCTCTCCTCGGGCCCACCTGTTGGTCGCTCGCCCCGCTCTCTCTCTCGCTGACCCATGGGGCCTGCCCGTGAGACCCCACCCGCCTCGCTCGCTCGCTCTTCCGCTCATAGGCTGGGCCCGCCTATCAGCATCGTCGTCTTCCTCCATCCAAATCAGGCGAAGGGGAAATTTCTCCTCCGCGTTCGATCCACGCCATCAACCCATCTCCCCGCGCCCCACCCTCGGTTCAAAGGGCGGTGGACTTGGTCCTCGCCCATTCCCCCACGTTCCCTGTGCCTCTCACCCGGTCTCGCGCGACAATCGCGCGCACGACACCGCAGCCGCCGCCCTCAATCCCATGCAAAATTGGACCGTTGCAGCCACGATCTCCCTGCCCGAGTCCTTAAAAACCTTCACCGTCCTCCCCTCTCTCTTTCCCCTCAGTCGCCCCTACGTGTCGAGTACCCTAACCCCCTCCGCGCTGAGTTCCCGAACTGCCGCCGTGCTCCGCCGACTCCAGTCACACGTCACTGTCGCTACAGCCATTGCCGACTACTGCGGTCGCGCTCGCTAGCTTCGCCGCACCCCACTGCGTCTTGTCCGGCAGTCAGCCACCTCGGATTCCCGCCGGAGACCCATCCTCTCCATCATCCCCTTTCGGTAAGCCTCTCCGCCGGCAGTTGGCCGCGGATTTCCATCGATCCACTATGTCTTTTTCCCTCCTAACATGATCAACACCTTCCCTAGGATCCCCTGAATGTCGTACACCCCTCCGCTGCCGGTGATCTTCGCTGGAACGCTCCCCTCGCAGTCATCCCGAAGTTCGGCCGCCGCCAATCTTCTCCGTTTGCCGCCGTTCATCGTCCTCCGACCGTTGCAACCCTCAGTGAGCAGCCCCTCGTATTCCTCGTTCCATCTCACAGCTCGCTGCTGTTCTCCGGGGGCCGGATGGTCGCCGGTGGCGACCATCGGGCCGCTCGCCCCGTCGCGGAGCGGCCACACCGGCGGGGACGAGCCCCCTTTCGTCTTGCGCCGTCCGATCTACCTTGGGGCAGATCTAGACCAGCCGCGTGGCACCCTTGTGGTCGTTCGCTCCCCCGCCACGTCAGCGCCACCTGGCCTGGGCACCGCATCGGCTCATCGGCTGCCGTGGCTGCCACGTGGTAGCCACTTGGCCATTTCCCCGCTGGGCCACGATGGACTTGGTCCATCGGCTCATCGGCTGCCGTGGCTGCCACGTGGTAGCCACGTGGCCATTTCCCCGCTGGGCCACGATGGACTTGGTCCACCGTGCGTCGCCCTCTCCTGTGTCACCGACCAGTGGGGCCGCCTATCGGCGCCGGCTCCCGGGGTCCGTTGACGCATTAATTTCGTTTAATTTGCGCAATAAATCGGTTAATAATTAATTTTGTATAGAAAATCATAGTGAAATTTCAAAAAATTCATAACTAATTCATACGAACTCCGATTAAGTCCATTCAATTTCATTAAATCCAGAAAAATGTCAAGAATCCATTAAAAATACTTTTAGCCCATGTTTCCATATCCACATGTACTGTTTTTAATTGTTTGTGCATTATTTGCTATAAGGAATCCAATGTGCCGTCGACTCTCCTGTATACTACGAGGTCGTAGCCGATACATCAAGCCAGAGCAAGGCAACGTCACACTGTAATCTTGAATCATTTTGTACCTTTACTCTTTTTGGCTAAAATATTTTGTTTATTTAAATAAACATGCATGTTTTTTTTATTTCATGTGGTATGGATTATGACCTTTATATAAATAAGATTATGCCTTAGTTGTTGAACCGTGTTCCTTGTCACCTGGGTAACAACATGATTAGAATATTATTCTTAGGATGTTTAGCCATGTTTAGAAACTATTAGTTCACCTGAGAATTAAATATTATCAGTTACATTCATGGTTTGACTCTATGTCAGGAAATGTGACATCGGACATATTATTATTAAATTACTAAAATTTGACCCAAATGGTGGGCTGTGTGTGCATGGTTTTGCTGGTCGCATCATGGCAATTAAGGACCGGTTTGCGGGAACCCCTTGGGCAATTACTCGTACTTTCCACAAGCCAGCGTGGGCAACGGCTAGGCTTGTAGCATCTCTTCTCCCCTCCTAGGCACCGATGGTGAGGATGGACGTGATGGAGTTCAGTCAGCCCGGGGTAGGGTTGATCGGCTTTCGGATCCATTATGGCGCAAGGGGGTAGCCTGGTCGATGTGGAGTGTCCTAGCGGTAGGTGCAACCTCAGCGTGGTGTGGATAGTTTGGGAGAGGTTGCGTGAATGGTCCTGTCACAGTCTCTCGCGGGGTGTCGTGGTGACACGCTGGCACACGGGAACATGTGTGGGGTTGTGTCTTGTGGGTACAGTTGTACACCTTTGATCAGAGTTAAAAACTATTCGAATAGCCGCACCCACGGTTATGGGCATATTGGTCAAGACTCACCGTGATTAGTCCCATTATAATAAGTTGACTTGCAATTTTGCTTTGGAGATAGAAAGGATGGTTGGGCCTGATTAACATAGTGTAACATTGACCAGCGGAGGATCAATATTACTTAATAAATCAACATTTTTACTATTTGCCAACTACTAATGTTTGCCAAGGCTTTTATGCAAATAAACCCCTATCCTACCTTTGATTCCCGTGTATGGTGCATTTTGCGGGTGTGATTTGTTGAGTACTGTGGGTGGTACTCAGTCTTACTCTTTTTTCCCCCCTCCTAGTAGTGGAGTACTTATCCGACGAGGATCGTCAGGAGGACTAGGCTGGACCCGTCGTCAAGATGCATGTGGAATAAAAGCCTCCGCTTGGCTAGTTGTTAATAGGCTTATCTTCTCCTTTACCGCTGTATTTATGTAATATGATTTTATTCTGTTTGTAAGACGCACTCTGTATAGCAACTTGAAATTATGTACCCTAGCTTTCCCAGACAGAGATTTAATACACATGAATGGTGGTGAATTTCTAGGCGTTACATGTTCTGACTACTTTATTCATGGCACTATACTCTAGCCTTATATTAAATCAGTTGCAGCGCACGGGCACTGTTTATGTCCTTTGGTCCGTCGGGGAGTTTCCTTCGTCGATACGAGTCCCGATCGGCTTGATCGATTTTGCCCGTCGCTCCTAATCGCCTTCCGATCGGATCGGGACTCTTCCCCAAACCGAGTAAGCCAACCAAATCGGATACGCAAACACAAGGCAGAAACAGGAATCGATGATACAAAATTGGAAGCATGAACACACAAACTAATAAAAAATTCCCTCCCACAAAAAACCCCAAACTTTGGCTGATCCGGACTTGATCGAGCAAAGACCTTGCCTTACCGCCAGGAGCTCGCTGCCTCCTTGGATCACCGGCTTGATGCCTTGCTCCCGCCTAAAGCTTGTCGTACCTATAGTTGCCACGAGCCTACCGCCTCGCCGGTTCCTCGAATCGCCGCATTGCCCAGCCTGTAGCTTGTTGCCTCGCCGGTCACTACCACCTGCAGGCTGTAGCTCCACCCCAATGTGTACTCGCAGCAGCCTGTTGCCTCGCTGCCTGAAGGCTAGAGCTCCTTAGCTCAGTTTTCACTCCATCCTCTACGGCATTTGTGGCTTTGCCAACAGAACTCCACCGGCTATAGAAGGACGGATCTCCGTGCCCGGGCCTGACGAAGCGCACATGCGGGAGTTTGGCCTAGCCTTGGTGAGTAACAACACTGGAGGGGGATTGGGAAAGAACCTTCCCATGACACCAAAGGAGAAAAGCACACTGTGTGCCTGTCTCTACTTTCCCGTGACATTGAGGGCTTCTTCCTCTCCGTATTGATCTAAACGGGCTTATTGTTTCAGTAGCCACATTAGCCCGCGCTTCGCTGCAGATTATGAATTTTCAAATACCATAGTAAAAAGTTTGTCCTAATATTTTTTATGGAGCTATTTTAGGTTGTACCAATCAAAAGATTTGTCATTTAAATATTTGTTGTATTTTTTATAATATATAATAAGATAGAATCGTGTCCATGTTGTGTACATCCTACTAAGTATAAATCCATAGCAAAAATAATTAGCTAACTACCTACGTGGTTAAGTTTGGATTCTCTAAATGTATACAACTATTTTCACGGTGATATATAAGCACAGATAGAGATGCAGGGCCTATAAAGCCAAGGGATATGAAGAGCCCTCTCGGAAAGAAGTCCACCCTTCTTATTGGAACATCCAAACAGCTTAGTGCTACCCCAACCTTCCCATTCAAGATGGAGAACTCCTCTAAGGAAGCCCTGGAGTTCTCATCTAAAGCCGACCATGGCGGTTACGCCGAACAGTTAGAGTTGCTACTTAAGTAGCTGCACTCTCCTAAAAAGCCAATCCATCTTGGAAAGCAAGTAATCCATGGATTTCAGAAGGATTGGAGGATGAAGATCTACATTCAAGCCAGGGAAGAGGAGTGTCAAGGACATGTGTTCAAGTCCCGCCACCTTCGAGCTAGCAAAGAGGCAGCAATTCAGGATGCGTCCCATGAGGCATTCATGCGGCTATCTAAGATCTACAACAATGAGGTCGCAATAACTCCATTTTCCCTACATCCATGCCGTGCAGGTGGCCGTCACTGCCATATCCGAAAGGTGAGGCGCCTCGAGGAGCAATCACCTATCCACTTTTCCAAGTGGATGTGCGTTGCAGACGAGGCCTATGAAGGGGCCCTGGAGGAGTTGGATGTGCTTCTGGGAAAGATCGCTGACTGGGAGGAGAGGTACAACCATCTTGCCCAAGAACACACCATTCGTGGACTACAGCTGGAAGCAATCAAACTCCGCTTCCAATGGTATTTTGGAACCCCATCTCAATCTCAAACCCTGCAAAACTTGCCACCATCACTACAAACAGGGATAGGAATCGATGGCGAGGACCCTACTCAGATCAATGTACCATGGGCATGCTTGAAAAGGATGGAGGCTGAGTTTGATAGCCCAACTTTACAAGGCTGCTTGCAAGGATTCGGGGTCACATCAGAATCCCTTGGTGCTATTGCTTTCCCCCTCTCTAAAGACAAGTATGGCAATACACATAGCAGTGGTTGGATTAAGGAAAGGGAGGCCGACCAGAAGAACCATAGGACACACTTGGGGACAACCTTGGAATGGGAGCTGCACCAAGTACCTATCTAGAAGACCACTGTGTAAAGTCATAGGGTTATAACATGTCACCTAGGAGTAGCATGTGAGGGTCGTGGTATGATGTTGACCATTTGTCTACCTGTGGTGGACAAGTCATTTGTTAGTGTTGGGTGTGTATCCTTGGTTGTGATGCTTTTGTGGCGTGAGGCCATTGAGTAATGTTTGCTTGAAAAGATAGCTTTTTTGTGCACACATCTATACAAACTTGCATTAGCATTACGACAACAACGCTACAAACAATAAAAGACAAGAACAAGTTCACAAAAAACTTTATTATCACCCGTTTGTTGTGTGGGAATTGTCTTATAGAAAGATTAAGAGCACTAGAGGGGTTGCTTCTTGTATAAGTTAGTATACGTAGATACACATACTATCATCGTGTAATGTGTTCAAGGAGATGTGAAAATCCTTATATGAAGACATGTGTTGACGCCGAAAATCACGACGGCGTCGGAACGAGCGATGATCTGGTTCGGCGCCTTAAGACACGCGAAGGCCTGGGAGATTTGCTTAACTCCAGTGCAGGTCCTAAAATTCGAGGTTCGTAGGCGTGCCAGCAATTTGACCCTGAAATTGACAAGGAGATAGAAAATATTAATCAAGGAGCCAATCGGCTGAAAGCCGAATTGACTCTCTCATCGGGCCGATTGCCGATATGGACTAGAGCACTTATACATCGACTGGAAGCCGATGATGGCATAGATGGATAAAATAAGTAAACCATGTGGCAAGGAACAATAACAATATAAATAAATAAACTAGCCGGATTTCTGGTATACGTGTATCGGCTGGAAAGCCGATGACGGTGTAGCATGCCAAAAACGTGAACAATGCAATCGGCTTTAACTAATAAAAGATAACTTATCGGCTAGGCACTGATTAGAACATTGCAGTAATAACACCCATGCTTAACAGGATAATCAATCATTATCAATCTAAGTAGGTCAAACTTAACTGATGCAGCACAAATTGATAACGATAAAAGAATCTCTATGAGCCGATAGATCTGATGCAATCGTGATGTGATATATGATAACTTATCGGCTATACATCCCGATAAAAACGCTTGCATAAAACCGATTCAAGGCTAGGAATAACTTATCACGCAGTTTAGTAGGTCGGACCTAAACGATGGCAGCACACAAACTGATGATAAGTTACACCTAGTAAGCCGATAAATCTATGCAACGCGTGATGGATATATCTACTCGGCCTATGAGATCAATGACCTAACTGATGTAGCCGTAGACAGAACAGATTATATCGTGGTAAGCTGACTACCGCAGGCCGACTAGAAATCGGACCTAACCGAGGAAGTCCTAGCCGATACGGTAGTCAGGTAATGAGAACTTACCCTCTCTCGTAGGAGGGGTCGAATCTTAACCGATGCAGCCCGGCTCGAGAAGAAGGCAAGAAACCCGTTGAAAAGGTGCGATGCGCCGAAAGTTTGTATTGATCTGTTTGATAATTTACACGGTCCCCGGGCATACGTATTTATACCCCGAGTTGATACAGTCCTGATCGGATACGAAACAGGAGTTTCCTAACTATAAAAGGAAAATTAGCAAGCCCTGATCGGACACGAGATCAGGTTTCCTAAAAATTATTAAAACTACCTAATTAATAGATAAGGTAATTAACTGCCATGTCGTGGTCTTCACGATTCCTTCTCAAGTTCGGTCTTTTCCAGATTATCTTCCATCGGCTGACACAATTTCTTTCCTTAACCGAGTCCGATACGAATCGTACCAAATTTTGGTGTTAACACATGCCCCCCAATTTCGGAGTTTGTTATCAAACTTCGAAATTCTTCTGTTTGGGCTTTCAGATTCCTTTCACACCGAGGTGGCCTAAGGTAGCCCATTTTCCTTAAATGTTTGAAACAGTGCCAACGGCCTCGATTCCCGCCCGGTCATCATTCCTCTATAAACCGCTTCGCCTTCCTAGCCTCCTTTCTTTATGCTTTCACATCACCAGAGCCCTTTCCACTTCTTCTGAGACCTCGATGAACTCCGGCGAACCTAGGCGAACCACTACGGTCTTCTTCTTCAACCCCCGATCTTCTCTCATCTTCTTCCGCGATGGCTTCAGCGGTCGCCGTCCCAGAGGTAATCTTCTTGTCTGATCGCTCTCTCTGCCTTGTAACTCAGATTGAATTTGCCGCCATCTTCATCTGTTCTTCGTGTTCTTGTTCACTGTAAGGAACCTTAAAAACCAGATTTTAATCCCGGCTACCGATTATCCAAATTTTTTCTACCACGGCCCGCCGATGGGTAATGAAGACGCCTAGCCGATTTCAATCATCGCCGAAACTCAACGCATCCCTTTCAAGAACTCCGCCATGCTAGCCTAGCGATTGGACCAATAGCTTTAGATCATGGCCGAGCAAACTTCTTGGGTGGAGGAACTGGTACAATCAGAGTCTCGGCCGCAAAGAAAACTTTCTGGGACGAAAGCACGACATCGGCCACTTGTAATCAATCTCTCCCTGGCCAAGATGGAGAAGAACAAACCTCTCCTCGCATCGGCCTCGTATTTCTGGTCAGATGCCCTCAATGCCTACTTATTTGGACATGGGCCGATGACCCCAACTTTGATAGATGTAACCATGGTTACCTGCCTCAACACAACGAGTTACATCAACCCCCTCAACCTCCAATGTTTAAGCTACTCATCGCTTCAAGCAAGAACATCGGTGGTTGGTCCAAGTACATATCAATCCATAACAAAGGACTGGGACCAGTCGATGATCGGGAAACACGTTCACTTTCCTGAATCTGTGGTATAGAACGGTTCGTTTTCGGCGGTGCAACCCCTTGGCCGCAACAACCAATATGCCAATGTTTGGCAGAATGTTTGGCCGACTGGAAACAAGTTCCCTTGGGGCAATATCTCCTTGCGCCACTTATCAACTGCTGCATCAAGTTGGCAGTCAAGCTATCGGCCGGCCCAGCCTGTCGGCCCAATCGGGGGTCCTTGGTGGTTTGGTGCAATTATGGCTCAAACATGTACACATCCAAGGCAATTCCTGAGACCACCTTCCTTAATCAAACTTTCCCAGCCGATTATCAAGAAGAACAGGAATCCATCTATCGCGATGAGCATTCTTTTTGGCGAAGCTGCACCGGCCCTCCCTGGCTGCAAAAATGACTCTATCGGCCTTAGCCAATGGTTCAAAGGTCTTTATTATGGCTTCCCAGGGATGGCCACACTGTGGTTTGCATATGGCATGATGCATATCATTTGAGATGCCCTCAACTTCAATCCACTTGACGTTCTGGCCGATGGATGAAATGAAGACGATATTTCTATCGGCCATTACTCCCGTCTTCTACCAACTAGCTTCTCTCAGGGTCGATCACAACCATCATTGAATTCTATCACCCAAGGTCCGGCTCCCGCCAGCTTGGCCTCGGTCAACTCCCCATCGGCTTGTTCTTCATCGACAAACTCAGGCCCGGGGCAATGTAAGCAGTGCTTTAGAGTATGACCGAATACGGATGCTAACAGAATCCCCTATCTATGGCACTGCCACCGATGTGGAGGTATGCACTGCCTATACCAAGCTGTTTTTCCGATGGTGGTCAGAATGGAGGAAACACCTATTCAACTCATCGGCATCATTATGTTCTCACCTCAACTCCAACTACGTCGAATCGATGAAGAGGTAATATTCCACTATCTTTGAATCATTTTCCGGATCATTTCTTACAATCCTATCTTGTGCAGGCTGTTGATGTGGAGTCACCGACAATAAGCACCAGTGGCGGCCTATATAGCAACCACCATCGGCCAACCCACAAGCCTAGGGCATGATGGCTTCCCTCCATCGGCTCTTCTTCGAGTTCCACGGCCGATAGGACCAAAACGCAAGAAGCTGGCATCTCGCCCTCTCAGAAAGAAACAGAAAATCAGTGCGATGTCGTGATCGCCGGTGCCTTCCTGCTATGAAAACAACATCGGCCCCATTCATCTCCGCGGTATGTGCTAAGTCTTGATATATCATCTGTTTCCCATCTTCACATTATTGATCTTATTTTCAGCTTGAGTCATCGGCTCCCAAACCTCAACCTCCTGTTGACATCCCTGCAAGCATCGAGCCGATGACTTCTGCAGCCATTCCAGTTCCAGCACCTAGTCCTGAAGCCGATACTGAGACCGCTCCTACTTTGGTGCCAGACATCGGCCATCCTGAAGAACAACCTACTCAACCATCTGATGCCGATGTCACTCCTCAAGCTGCCTCTTCCCTGCCTCAGGTAATTTCTTCACAACCATACTTTATTCTAACTCACTACTGATCACTTTACCGATGTCAACTTGCAGTCCTTAGCCGATTTGTTTTCCTTCGACATTGGCAAGTACCTGGACGCAGATGAAGAAATAGCCACCAGCGCAATAACCAAACCATCTTTTCCAGCCAACGTGCGCGAATACTTGTTGAATATCATTCGTCTGCTGGAAAACCCGATTGACGCATTGGTGGAGGATTGTGGGCCGATCCGGACAAGATTTGTAGAGATTGAGCATCATTTGCCCAAAGAGCTCGTCGACGCATTGACCCCTGCAGCATACCTGGAATCCCACAAATTCCAACTTGTCAAGCTCAGGCATCGTATAGTCGATCGTGCTAATCAACAGAAGATGGTCCAAGACATCCAAACCGATCGGTTGTTAGCTCAAACAGAAAAGAAAAAGCTTGACGATATGTTGGCTGCTCCTCAAGAACTCCAACCCAAACTGGATCAGCTGAAGAGAAGGAAAGCCGATCTGCTGGCAGAACTTGAAAAAATCCGCAAGGATATCGCAACAACAGAATCCTAGCTCATCGGCCTACCACAAGCCATACAAGATCAAGAAGCCAAGGTTGCAGCAGCAGTGCGTCAAGTTGTCCATCAGCGCAAGAACATAAAGACTATCTCAGGGACCGATGAAGAAGACATCCACGCCATTAGCGAGATCGACCAAATTCGTCTGCGCGCAATCGAATCAATCCAAAAATTCTTGTAAATCTTAACATTGATGACTTTGATGGTTCCCTTAAACATGCCGATTAACCTTTCGCTGTAATATAACTTAATCAGCCCTGTTATTTACTCATCATACTCCATCTCTACTTAATATTCCACTTATTTGATCTAAAGGCGATATCAATTGATATTGGCTGTCTTTAGGCGATGTAACAACATCGGCTTTCACTTTGAACTGTTTTAGAAATCGGCCGCATTTAGCCGATTCAGGAGTTGATCCAAACGCTAGGATAGTACTTCTTGAGGTATTTCCCATTAAGTGCCTTAGCAAATTCTGTCCCCTCGAGATCTTCCAATACATAAGCATTGCCAGGTACACAACGATTAATCCGATAGGGCCTCTCCCAATTAGGTGACCACTTTCCAAATTTAACAGCTCTGGACCCGATCGGCAAAATCAACTTCCACACAAGATCTCCCTCAGCGAACGATTTATCCATCACCTTTTTGTTATAATGCCTAGCTACCCTAGCTTTATTTTCCTTGATCCTTTCCAGCGCCCTTAACCGATTCTGAGCCAAATCCTCAAGTTCATCTGTCATCAAATTATAATAATCATCGGCTGTCAGTTGATTTTGCAAAGAAATCCTCCTAGAGCCGATGTTAGTTTCCCAAGGTAAAACTGCTTCATGCCCATATACCAACTGATATGGTGGCACCCGAGTAGACCCATGACATGCCATTCGATAAGCCCATAATGAATCGGCTAATGTAGTATGCCATCGCCGTGGCTATTCATCAATCTTCTGCTTAATTAATTTGATCAAACTCTTATTCGAAGCTTCCGCCTGTCCATTAGCTTGAGCATAATAAGGTGATGAATTCAATAACTTAATCCCCATACTGCCAGCAAATTGTTGAAACTCATCGGACACAAAAATAGACCCCTGATCGGTAGTTATAGTCTGAGGAATTTCAAACCGATAAATTATATGCTCCTTTACAAACTCAATCGCATCCCTAGACGTGACTTTCTTCAAAGGAATCGCTTCTACCCACTTTGTAAAATAATCTGTTGCCGCCAATATGAATTTATGCCCTTTACTTGACGGAGGATAAACCTGGCCGATCATATCAATTCCCCATCCTCTAAACGGCCACGGTTTGATGATAGGATTCATAGCCGATGTTGGTGCTCGCTGTATATTTCCAAACTTCTGGCAATCTTGACATCCCTTATAATATTCGAAGCAATCTTCCAACATCGTTGGCCAAAAATATCCTACTCTTCTCAATATCCACTTCATCTTATGAGCCGACTGATGAGTTCCGCAAACACCCTCATGCACTTCACACATAACCACTTTGGCCTCTTCCAAATTTAGGCATCTCAGCAGAACTCCTTCAAAAGTTTGATAATATAACTCTTCATCAAGCAGCACATATTTAGTAGCTTTATACCGAAGTTTCCTAGAAACCGACTGTGACGGATTTTGCAGATAACCAATTATTTCCTGTCTCCAATCATCGGCTTTATCCTGAATATCATTATCGGCTATTTCAACTTCAACCTGTCTATTCAGCCGATAACCTGAAGCAATTCGTGCAAGATCCTTGGCTTCTAAATTTTGCTCTCTAGGAATATGATCCATCGATACCACCATGAAATCCTTCAACAAATCCCTACATTCTTCATAATACGATCTCAAAACATCATCTCTGCACTCATATTCCCCAGACAATTGTTTGATCACTAATAATGAATCTCCGATGATCTCTATGATATCGGCTCCGATCTCCCGTAAAAGTTGAAGTCCTTTTAATACTGCCTCGTATTCCGCTTGATTATTAGTCCGATAAGGTTTAATTGTAAAAGCAAACTCAAAACTTGCCCCCTGAGGCGATACAATGACCAAGCCGATACCAGATCCATGCTTGCAAACCGATCCATCGAAAAATAAAGTCCACGGGATTAGCTCCACATAATTTTCATGAACCCCTCTGTGCTGCACAATCAGATCGGCTATTGCCTGTCCCTTGATTGCTTTAGCCGATTCATATCTCAAGTCAAACTCTATCAAGGCAAAGATCCATTTACCAACTCGCCCTTTTAACACTAGAGCCGACAACATTACATCGGCCTTGCAAACCACCGTGCACTTAGCCGATAAGATGTAATGCCTCAACTTTGTGCATGCACGCGTGATGTGATATATCTACTCGGCCTATGAGATCAAACCTAACTGATGCAGCCGTAGACAGAACAGATATATCGTGGTAAGCCGACTACCGTAGGCCAACTAGAATATCGGACCTAACCGAGGAAGTCCTAGCCAATACGGTAGTCGGGGTAACGAGATTTACCCTCTCGCAGGAGGTCGAACTTAACCGATGCAGCCCGGCTCGAGAAGCAAGAACCCGTTGAAAAGGGTGGCGATGCATCGAAGTTTGTATTGATCTATTTGATAATTTACACGGTCCCCGGGCATACATATTTATACCCCGAGTTGATACAGTCCTGATCGGATACGAAACAGGAGTTTCCTAACTATAAAAGAAAAATTAGCAAGCCCTGATCGGAGACGAGATCAGGTTTCCTAAAAATTATTAAAACTACCTAATTAATAGATAAGGTAATTAACTGCCATGTCGTGGTCTTCACGATTCCTTCTCAAGCTCGGTCTTTTCCAGATTATCTTCCATCGGCTGGCACAATTTCTTTCCTTAACCGAGTCCGATACGAATCGTACCAAATTTTAGCATTAACAACATGGCTATAGAAGCAAATACATCACAATAACGACGATTGCTGCTTTGACACGTGGGATCAGGTGGCTGTCTGGTCCCTGGCCCTGCTTTGACCAAGTGACATGGGCTGACTGTTTGGCGCCCTAAACTTTTAAACTGATCTGCCGGGTGTTGGGCTGACACTGTTCTCGTGTTCTTCCCTGGTATTGTTATTAGTGTTGACGTATCTTCATCGGGCTCTGCGTGGATCAAATCGGTGTGCTGCGTTTGACCGTACTGTAGTGGTATCCTGTACACACGGTGTCCTTTTTGTTGTGACAGCGCTTGTGAGCCACGGTATTTGCTGGGGAACCAGGGTTGTCTAGCTTCTATTTGGGTCTGCCAACATACCTTTTGCTGCTTCATGTACCCGTGTACCCGTGTCATCGAGTCCATTTCTATTTATGGGCCTTCCTTGCTTCTTCTTTTGGCTAGGGTGGGAGTGGTGCGGTGAGTGGAGGCGGTGTAGCTCAAAGTGAGGAGGGGAAAATGGAGCTGGGGTCTGATAATAGTGGCGGCGGCAATGGCGGCGAGCAAGGTGCTGGCGGCTGTGGCACTGGAGGTGGTGCTGAGCAGGCGGGTGTCGGCAAAGGTGCCTCTCGCCGGCGTCTGGGGTAGGCAGAGCACAGAGCTCCGGACGGTCGGCGGCAAGCGAGGTTGCTGGAGGTGGACGTGCGGCGACAGCGACACTGAGGCGTTTCGGCCTAGGAGGAGGCTTCTGGTCAGGGGTGGCTGTTGTTCTGCGCTGGGTGTGGGTGTGGTCGGGCTTATGCCTTGTCTGTGCCGCCATCTGTACCGTCTTAGCCATGGTGGCGCACCTAGTGATCCAGTTCTTAGGGTGGTGGTCTGAGCCACTGCAGGACGGCCAGTCCGACCACCTGTGCGTGGCGATCTGCATCCTTATCGTGTTGGCACCCATCATTTTCTTTTCCATCCTAGAGGCGATGCTAGAGTAGGTAGTTGATAGTGTGGCTGCTAGATGCTGGCGTTGTATTCCCTATGTATCAACTTTTATGGTCCCAGCTTTTAATCTTTAGCTTCGGTGCTTTTGAGTATGAGGTCCCTGGCTCATTTTGGTTGCTTGGTTAAGAAAATTGTCACTTTTCCAAATCGTGCTTAGATCCCTCAATTCCTTTGTGTCTTGAGCATGGACCTTTATGGTTTTGATTTGTGCTTGGATATCTTTTGACGGGAATTGTCATTTTTCCCTAATATGTCTAAGTCCTTTATTTTTCCTAGCCTTCTGAGTATTCTGAGGTTGCCATTTTTGATAGGTGCGATCGTCGCTCTGTCTTAAAGTAGCATAACCCGATGAATGAGTTCCTGCTAGTGGGCACTTTGGCCTAAGTATGAGCATAGCCAATGCTTTCTAAAGCCACAAAGTTAAAGCAGGCAAAAGGTTGCATCGTTCCACATTCCATTCTTCCTTACACGTAGTACAGGGTATTACATCACTTGGGACGAAAGGGAAATTGCCTTTGCTCAAAAGGCGGTGGTGAAACAAAAGCTTACACTTGTAACCCTTCTTATGGAGATGGTGGGGGCGTGCGGGGTTCAATTTCCGGCACGGTTCCTTTGGGGACACAGGGTAGCCCCCGGATGGACATACGGTAGACCAAGTAATGTGCTTCCAAGAGTAGGGCGGTAGTGTGCTCGTGGGCTAGGTGCTGATAGCGGGCCTCCAAATCAGCATATTGGTCCCGAAGCTCATGCAACTCTTCGAGGGCTTGCTCGTAGGCGTTCTCGGTGGTGTAGGCTAGCTTGGAGAGAAGGACACACCTGCTTCCTTCGGCCTTTTCATTCGGGTGGAGGCGGCACCGACTGTCACCTTCCCCGCGGTAGGGGTGCATACCAAAATGGTTGGCCACTCCCAAGGGAGCACAGATCTTGCAAAATTGCAGGAGGGCCTCGCGGAACATGTCCCGAGTGGCGGCTTCAAGGGTTCTCCGGGGATGAAGGTTTTGGAAGGTGATCACTTCGTCTCCTGGAAGGTGGAGGAAAATCATCACCTTCCAGCTTGTCTGGGATCCCTGAACGATCTGCTCACTGCAAAATACTGGCTCCTCGGTGTAGCCCAACTGCCGATAGAGGAATTCTAGTTGCTGGGCATACCCATTGAGCTTGTCCTCGGCATGCCCCTCAGCCGCTGGTGGCGGGGTTGACATGGTTATGGTTTTCTGGTTGGCTGGGAAGGGCTGAGCTTTTTAGTAGAGGCTTAGTCCGAAAGGGTGCTTTTATGGGGTCACTTTCGCTTCCTTTTATAGGCACCATTTTTCGGTGGTTCCTTTGGTTGATTCAGCATCTCCAGTGCTTGTGTCTCCTTGCAGTGAACCCTGTCCCATTTACTGGTGGTGGACAGCACCTGGGGGACTTTCGAGGGTTGGTACCTATCACTTTTTCTTAGTCAATCCCTTTTCCCTAGGTCCTATAGAACACCTTGTCCCAAGGTGTTGTTTGACCCCTTCTTTGATGTCTGCAAGACCTCTGAAATCCATGATTCATCTATCTCGAGATAACAGGCGGTAGGCTACCCCCCTTAAATTTTTGTCATGAGATCGTGCTTAGGGTTGTGTCTTCATCTGGTTTGTTGTGGTTTTTCCTTAATACAATCTTTGAAAAGTCCCTTATTGGTCTGGCCTCGTGATGATTCACATACTGCTCTAGGGCTTTCCTGTCCTCATCAAGGCCCCAGAATCAGAGTATCCTTTAGTTGAGTTAGTCCCCAAGTGGTCGACATTCATGTTGTGGAACACTCTTACAGGTGGCTTCTGTACCTTATCTGTCGCATGTCCTCTAACATTGTTGGGAAAAGAGACTCCTGATCTTTTGGGATCCTTTGACTTGCTGGGTGCGATCCATGTCACTGTCCTATGGTCGGTGCCTAACTTGGTACGGTGCCTTGATTTGGGTATTTCTGAGGATCATGTTGAGAAGACTGGTCATTACCGGCTCAAGTGGATCAGGTTGAGTTAGGCCCAGCTGTAAGTTTCTGCTTGGTGAGGATGGGGCAACCTAACGAAGAAATTTCTGCTTGGCTGAGGATGGGGCAACTGTCCAGAAATTTCTGATCTCAGGCTGACAAGTAATCTTCCAATAATCCAAGTCTTCGAGAAGATCATCCGGAAATCTAGGGCCACAACGCAGACCGAAAGAGAAACCTGCCATCATTGTCTAATCGCAAAAGAGGAACCAACACACCAAGACCTAAAAGGGAAGATAATATTATAGGTAACTAATAGTGCCAATGGATAGATCTCATTTTTAGGAAGGGTAAGGAAGCTGAACGAAGGGAATCGGGCCTAGGGTTGACGAGATATGATCCCGGCATTTTCTGTGTGTTAGGGAAAGAATTAAAGGAAGCCAAAATTGACTGAGAGACTGACTGGTGGGGCTAGGGAGGTAGAGTGGAGTTTTATTTAATAGGTAATGGTGTTGAGTGGAGCGAGTGGATGGGGTTTGACTTTTGCTTGGATCGCAGGAAGGTGGATGAATTATGAAGGGTCGTTAGGTCGGATGGTCCAGGGAGGAGAACCAGACCTTTGTAGATTAAGGGGGCCTCGAGACTGACCAAAGGGGCGTAATGTGGACCTGTATTCAAAAAGAGTTACCATGTCGAGAGTAAGGGGTGGTAAGCAGACTTTATTAGGAGGTGGCTGTTGGGATTAAAAGGGGTAAAGGAGGTAGAGTGGACTTCTTATTGGTTGTTGAACCTGAGGGAGGAAGACTAGACTTTCTGAAGGCTATGGGGAGCTAAGATAGACCTCTTCCCCTTGGAACGGTCCGCTGGGCCAAGGCATAGAGGGACGCTAGGTGGACTTTATGTGGCTAAGAGGTTGTTGGGTAAGGGAGTAGAATTGGACATCATATTTTATTGTGCTTTGCCAATGAGGAGGGAATGTGGACTTTTGGTCCGCGGTTGGGCCTGGCCTAGGCCTGGGTCGAAGAAGAAGTGGGTTGGGGGAAGGGGCCCAAATGTTGGTGAAAGGAAGGGATGATGGAGGCTAGGGCCCGGCTGTCGGGTTTACAGAGTGAGAGGAGGGGGCGGTGAGGTTGTTGATTTATTTTGCCTATTTATGCCATCATCGGCTTCCAGTCGATGTATAAGTTCTTTAGTTCATATCGGCGATCAACCGATGAAACGAGTCCAATTCGGCTTTTAGCCGATTGACTCACTGGTCTAATATTTTCTCCCCCCTTGTCAATTGCAGGGTCAAATTGACTGGCACGCCTACGAACCTCGAATTTAGGATCTGCACTGGAGTTAAGCAGATCTCCCAGGCCTTCGCGTGTCTAGTGCATTGAACCAGATCATCGGCTCATTCTCAACGCTGCTGGTGATTTTCGGTGTCGAACACGTTTTTGGCACGCCCGGTGGGACACGGAATTTTGACATGGCAGGAAAAGAAATCAAAACTGACAACGTGATTCCGGTCAGCATGGAAGATCTAACTGATGAGCAGAGACAGCAAGTTGAGCAGAATATAGCCAATTTTCAGCAAGGTGGTGAATAAATCATTTACTGAGGGAGATCTTGTATGGAAGTTGATTTTGCCGATCGGGTCCAGAGATAGTAAATTCGGGAAGTGGTCGCCTAATTGGGAAGGGTCCTATCGGATTAATCATTGTGTACCTGGCAATGCCTATATATTGGAAGATCTTGAGGGGGTAGAGTTTGCTAAAGCACTTAATGGGAAGTATCTCAAGAAGTATTATCCGAGTGTTTGGATCAACTCCTGAATCGGTTGAGTGCGGCCGATTTCTAAAATAGTTCAAAGCAAGAGCCGATGTTGTTACATCGCCTAAAGATAGCCGATATCAATTGGTATCGCCTTTAGATAAAACAAGTAAAAATATTATCAAGTGAAGATGGAGTAAGATGAATAGGTAACAGAGCTGATCAGATTATATTACAACAAAAGGATGCCGTCGTGTTTCAGAACAACATCATAGTCATCAATGTTAAGATTTTACAAGAATTTCCGGATTGTTTCAATCACACGCATGCGAATCTGGTCAATCTCGTCAATGGCATGGATGTCTTCCTCATCGGAGCCCGGAATGGTCTTTAAGTTCTTGCGCCGATGAACAACTTGACGCACTGCTGCTGCAACTTTGGCTTCTTGGTTTTGTATTGCTTGTGGCAGGCCGATGAGCTGGGATTCTGTTATTTCGATGTTCTTGCGGATTTTTTCAAGTTCTGCCAGCAAATCGGCTTCCCTTCTCTTCAGCTGGTCCAGTTTGGATTGGATTTCTTGAGGGGCAGCTGCCATATCGTCAAGCTTTTTCTTCTTAGTTTGAGCTGATAGCCGATCGTTTTGGATATCTTGGACCATGTTCTTCTGATTGGCACGATCGGCTATGCACTGCCTGGTCTTGATAAGTTGGAATTTATGGGATTCTAGGTATGCAGCGGGGGTCAATGCTTCGATGAGCTCTTCGGGCAAATGGTGTTCAATTTCTACAAATCTTGCCCAGATCGGCCCGCAGTCCTCCACTAGTGCGTCGATTGGGATTTCCATCAGACGAATGATGTTTAGCAAGTATTCGCGCACATCGGCTGGAAAAGAAGGTTTGGTTACCGTGCTGGTGACTGTTTCTTCATCTGCCTCCAAGTACTTGCCGATGTCGAAGGAGAACAAGTCGACCAACGACTGCAAATTGACATCGGTAAATGGATCAGTAATGAGTTAAAGTGAACTCTGAATACGAGATGAAATTACCTGAGGCAGGACATCGGTAGCTTGAGTGACATCGGCGTCGAATGGATGAGTGGGTTGTTCTTCAGGATGGCCGATGTCTGGCGCTGAGGTAGTGGGGACGGCCTCAATGCTAGCTTGGAGGTTGGGCGTTGGAGTGGCTGGAGAGGTCATCGGCTCGATGCTTGTAAGGATATCGGGTGAAGGTTGAATTCCAGGAGCCGATGACTCGAGCTGAAAATATGAGATTAATAATGAAAGATGGAAGATAGATGGTATCAAGAATCAGCCTGTACCAATGGCGGTGAAGGAGCCGATGTTGTTTCGATGACGGGTATTTGAGTAGCTGGTATCGTGACCACGGCATCGGTACAGGTCTTCTGTTTCTTTTGAGGGCGAGATGCCAGCTTCTTGCGGTTTGTCCCGGTTGGCCGCGACGCCTTGAGGATTGATGATGGTGAAGGGGCACCGCGCCCTAGGTTGGGATTGACCGATGGTGATTGATAGATGATCGGCTGGCCGCTAGTGCTCATTGGTGGCGCTTCTTTGTCACCGGCCTGCAAGGAGAAAATATAAGTAATATGACAATAGTAGAGCTTTAAGGGAGTATTACCTCTTCATCAGATTCGATGTAGTCAGGGTCCAAGTGGGAGCAGTAATGAACAGCCGATAGATTGAATAGGTGTTTTCTCCATTCTGACCACCATCGGGCAAAGAGCTTAGTGTTGGCAGTGCATGGCTCAAAAGCAGCAACGTCGCCCAGGGACAGGGACTCCGTCAGCATCCATAGTCGATCATATTCCAAGGCACTATTTACGACGCCTCGGGCTTGGAGTTTGTCGATGAAGAATAGGCCGATGGGGAGCTGACCGAAGCCCAGCTGGCGAGAACCAACCGATGGATGGTAGAGCTCATATGATGGCTGATGTGATCGGCCCTGCGAGAAGCCAGTCGGCAGCAAGCTTGGGGTGATGGCTGATAATAATATAGCCTTGGATTCCTCATCGACAAGAGCATTAAAAGGATTGAATTTGAAGGGCATCTCAAATGATACTGCATCATCATATGCAAACCAGAGTGTGGCTTCCCTGGTGAAACCGTAGTAGAAACCTTTGAACCATTGGCTGAGTCCGATAGGAGTCATTTTGCAGCCAGGGAGGGCCGATGCAGCTTCGCCCATAGAGGTACATCGGCGGCGGATGGGTTCCTGTTCCTCTGGGTAATCGGCTAGGAAGGTTAGGTTCAGGAGGAAGGTCCCAGGAATGGCCTTGGAGGTATATATGTTGAGCCATAATTGTACGAACCACCAAGGGCCGCCGATGTGGCCAATAGGCTGGCCGGCCGATAGCTTGATTGCCACCTGGTAGAGGAGCTGATATGTGGCGCCGAGAAGGTATTACCCCAGGGGGATTTGTTTCCGATCAGCCAGACATTCTGCCAAACACTGCATATTGGTGGTCGGACCTATGGTTGCACCGCCGAAGATAAATCGTTCTAGCCACAGATTCAAGAAAGCGACATGTTCCCGATCATCGATCGGCCCAGTGACCTTGTTGTGGAGAGCTATGTATTTGGTCCAACCACCGGCGTTTTTGGTATGAAGCCGATGCATAGGTTTGAATTGGAGGTTGAATGGGTTGATGTAGTTCGTGGTGTTGAGGCAGGTGATCATGGTTACATCCATCAAGGTTGGGGTCATCGGCCCATGTCCAAACAGGAAAGCATTAAGGGCTTCCGACCAGAAGTACGAAGCCGATGCGAGCAGAGGTTCATTTTTCTCCATCTCGGCTAGGGAGAGGTTGATGCAGTGGCCAATTTCTGCTTCATCCCAGATTGCTCTCTTTGCGGCCGATATTCTACGGTACCAATTTCTCCATCCCGGGAGCTTGCTATGCCATGACCTGAAGCTATTTGTCCAATCACTGATCAGCATGGAAGAATTTTTGAATAGGATACGCTGTGTTTCGGCATTGATAAAGTCTGTGGGATCTTCACTACCCATAGGACCAAGATAAAAGAAATCTGGGTGTTCGGCGGCCGGAATCAAGATCTGGCTTCTAAGGTTCTACAGTAAACAAGAACACAATGAAGAACGGATGAGGAACATGGCAGATTGGATCTATCTAGATTACGAGGCAGAGAAAACAATCGGATAGAAGGGTTACCTCAGGGACTGCAGTTGCTGATGCCATTGCACGAGAGGAAGATGAACGGGAATCGGTGGTTGAAGAAGAGATTCGTGACGGTTCGCCTGGATTCGCCGGAGCTCGTTGAGGTCTCGGGAGTTGAAGTGAGAGGGCTCTGGTGATGTGAAAGCATAAAGAAAGGACGCTAGGAAGGTGTTGACGCCAAAATTTGGTAAGGCCCTGTATCAGATTCGGTCAAAGGGAGAATTGCAGTCAACTAACGGAAATTGATCTAGGAGAGACCGATTTCGGGAAGGAGCCATGAGGACCGCAGCATGGCAGTTATTTACTGTGTATATTAATTAGGCAAGCGCTTATCTTTAGGAAACCCGACCTCGTGTCCGGTTGGGTCTTATTAGTGTTTTCTGTTAGAGTTAGGAAATCATGTACCGTGTCCGATAAGGACTCATGTAACTCGGGGTATAAATACGTACGCCCGGGGACCATGTAAATCATCACAACGATCAATCAAATTCGGCGCATCGCCACCCTTCCGACGGGATCTTGCTTCTCGAGCCGGGCTGCATCGGTTAGGTCCGACCTCCTGCGAGAGGGTAAGTCTCGTCACCCCGGCTACCTATCGGCTAGGACTTCCTCGGTTAGGTCCGATATTCTAGTCGGTTTATGGTAGTCGGCTTACCACGATATATTTACTTTATCTATGGCTGCATCAGTTCAGTTTGACCTCATAGATTGATTAGGTATGTCACATCACGTGTGCATAGATCGTATCGGCTTACTGGGAGCGGTTTATCGTCGGTTTGTGCTGCATCGGTTAGGTCTGACCTACTAAACTGCTAGCGATAAATCGGTCCTGCTAAGTCGATACTTTTTGTGCAAGCGTCTTATCGGAGTGTATAGCCGATAAGTTATCATATACATCACGATTGCATTAGATTTATCGGCCTATCGAGATCTCGCTATTATCAGTCTGTGCTGCAACGGTTGGGTCCGATCTACTAGACTGAATAATAACGTTACTCTTAATAAGCCGATGGGTTTTATGCGATGTTGTTATCGGAGTGCTTAGCCGATAAGTTATCCCTTATTAAATACAGCCGATTATACTGCTTGCCTTGTTGTGCATTCTTGCCTGCATTACTGTTACTATCGGCTAGGGGCTAGCCGATTGGTTTATTCTGCCGATCCGAATGCGAGCACCAGCAGGTTCCCGGGCACGACCTCAGCCAAGCCCCCGGGCACGACCTCAGGTAAGGACCCAGGCACGAGCATAGGTAAGAACCCGGGCATTGGCACGAACAGCGGATGAAGATCCCGGGAGCCGATGTGAGCAAGGGGCCCGGGCACGGGTGCGAGCAGTATCTTCACAGCAATACCAGTAATTTTAAACTATGATCGGCTGGTGTTTATTTGATCTATTTACTTATGCATTCTGTTCGTTTATTTTACCAAGTTTATAGCCGGTTTTTGAGCATCCCTTCAAGGATCGGCTAGCGCAATACTTGTTTATTATTATGTTATTGCTCTTGCCGTCATCGGCTTTTAGCCGATGTATAAGTGCTACAGTGCGTATCGGCCATCGGCCGATGATATGAGTCCAAGCCGGCTTCCAGCCGATTGGCTCACGAATTTGACATCTCCTCTCCTTGTCAATTGCAGGGTCAAATTGACTGGCATGCCTACGAACCTCAAGATTTTAGGACCTGCACTGGAGTGAAGCAAATCTCCCAGGCCTTTGCATGTCTCCCAGATGCCGAACGGCCCCCAGCGGTTTTCGGCGTCAACACGTTTTTGGCACGCCTGGTGGGACGCGAAGTTTCAACGCGAAGTTTCAACGCGAAATTTCAACGCAAAGTTTCAACGCGAAGTTTTCAACAATCAGATTGGCAACATGGCCGGGAAAGAAGTCAAAGCAGACAACATAATTCCGGTCAGCTTGGAAGATTTAACAGAAGAACAAAAACAGCAAATTGAGCAAACTATGGCCAACTTTCAGAAGCTGTGCTTAGAGTCCTTTAGCATGACAAGGCAAGGGCCGATTCAAAAATCCCAGTTTCCGAAGCCAGTATTGGTTGGAGAATCGAGCCGTACGCCACCTGAGAGTCCACCAGTAAAACCCTTACAAGAGATGGTGAATGAAGCAGTTCATCACGCGCTCATTAATCAGTCCGGAATTCTGGTAAACACACTTCATAATCTTATAAAGAAGACAGTGGATGGATCAATTGTTCAAGAGCCTGCTCGGGGTCCTGTTTACCTCCCACCGAAGGTTGAACCGACTCAGATTGCTTACAACATCAGCAGAGATATACCAGAAAACATGTTGCACAGAACCAGGCTGGGGGGCAACAGGATATTCCTGCTGGGTACCATCGGTCTTCTTACTATGGAGGGTATCAGCAAAATTACCCAGGAGGAGGGGCCGATCCAGGTACTTACCAGAGGGAATATAATGGACAGAATTGGCAACAAACTCCACCCGTGCAGTATCAACAAGACAACCTGAGGGAAGAAGATCTATCAACTAAGGTTGCTGAAATAGTGAGGGAGCAGTTCGGGATCAAGCCCAAGGAACAAACATTCATGTATCGGCATCCATATCCTGAGTGGTTCGACAGGGTTCCATTACCACACCGATACAGGGTCCCGGATTTTTCTAAGTTCTCAGGGCAGGACAACACGTCTACAGTGGAACATGTCAGCCGATTCCTGGCACAGTGCGGAGGGCATCGGCTGAAGAGGCTCTGAGGGTTAGGTTTTTCCCTTATCACTATCGGGATCGGCTTTTACGTGGTTTTCTTCATTACCACCGAATTCCGTTCGGGGGTGGGCCGATCTAGAAAAACAGTTTCACAAATATTTCTTTGCTAGAATTCATGAGTTGGGACTGTCAGATTTGACATCGGTTAAGCAACGACCAGACGAAACAGTACCGGAATACGTTCAGCGATTTCGGGACGTCAGAAACCAATGTTATAGTTTAAACTTGAGCGATGGGCATCTGGCCGATCTAGCTTTCCAGGGTCTCTTGGCGCCAATTAAGGAGAGGTTTTCATCACAAGAGTTCGAGTCTCTGGCGCATCTGGTACAAAAGGTATCGGCTCATGAAAGCCGGTTCCAAGAGGCGAAAAAGGATAAATATCAGAGAAGGGTTGCTCAAGTTCAAGTTTATTCATCAAGCTCAGACGATGAGGGATCCAATGCTGAAGTTGGATTGGCGGAGTGGGCCAGGAACAAGAAATCAGTATCATGCCCATGGGTCAAAGATATCGGCAAGGAGGAGCGGTATGATTTCGATATTAGTAAAGTCGATAAAATCTTTGACTTGCTGTTACAAGAGAAGCAGATACAACTGCCGCCAAATCATGTGATTCCATCAGCCGAAGAAATAAAGAAGAAAAGATATTGCAAGTGGCACAATACTATATCGCATCATACTAATGAGTGCAAGGTTTTTCGGCAACAAATTCAGTCGGCTGTTGAACAGGGCAGAATCAAATTCGAAGACAAGAAGCCGATGAAGATCGATGGGCACCCGGTTCCCGTAAATATGGTCTATGCGGGATCATCGTCAAGAGATCAAGCCGATGGAGCAAGACGTCAAAGATATAAATCAAGGATTACTGCATCAGACATGATAGAAAAATATTCGAGATATGAGGAACAGAGGGATGAACCAGAAGGATATAATCCGCATTAGGACTGCCCGTTCTTCCGATTCTGCTGGGATCAAGGAATGAGATTACCATCAGTTGAAGATTGCCTCGAGTGCAGTGCTATGGGGGAATCGGCATGATCAGCAGCAGAGGTTTTCATAGGATCGGTCACTTGGAAAAAGAGCATCGGTTCATAGCCGATTAGGGCCGATCCATGAAGAGTTCTTTGAAGAGGATGAAGAGGAAGTACGTGAGAAACAAGTCCAGAATCCTCAATGGTGCCCTAGTGGGATATTCACGAAGAATCAGAAGAGAAGGGCACATCGACTACGACACCGAGAGCAACAGGAAGAACAGAGTCAAGATCAGGAAGAGGTCGATCATCGTCACAAGAAAACTAAACAAGTATGGCGCGTGAAGAGAAAGGACGATGGACCTAATCAATCGGCCCCAGCAAATATGGTGTTCTTTTTGCCTCGGGAATATAAAGCACCTTCATCTGATGAAGAAGACGATGAGAAGGTTTTTGCTCAACTGACGTTGCATCCCGATCGGGCCATATTTGATAAGCCTGAAGAGTCAGAGCATCGGCACCTAAAGCCGTTATATATTAAGGGCTATGTGAATGGGAAGCCGATGACAAAGATGCTGGTTGATGTGGGAGCAGCAGTTAATCTCATGCCTCATGCCACATTCCGGAGATTGGGGAAGACTGCCGAAGATCTGATCAAGACAAATATGGTGCTAAAGGACTTCGGTGGGAATTCATCAGAAGCGAAAGGCGTGTTGAACGTGGAGTTGACAGTGGGGAATAAGACATTACCACGACGTTTTTTGTCATCGACGGAAAGGGGTCATACAGTTTGCTTCTCGGCAGGGACTGGATTCACGCGAACTGTTGCGTGCCTTCAACAATGCATCAATGTTTGATACAGTGGCAGGGAGATCAAATCGAAGTGGTCTTAGCAGATCGGTCAACCAACATTGCAATGACCGATCTGCCAGTCTGGGAAGCCGATGGTGTTGATTGCTTATCCGGAAAAGTATGGGAAGGAGACTACCTTAAGGTCACTAGCCAGGGGATACAGCCGATCCAGCAAATCGGCTCTGAGTTATTACTCTATGGGCTCCATTGAAGACTTCGAGGGGAAATTGGGGCAAGGATTTACGTCGGCCGATGAGTTGGAGGAGATTGACATAGGGCCAGGAGACAGGCCAAGGCCGACGTACATAAGCAAAAAACTAAGTCCTGAACTTCGAGAGAAATTTATAGCACTGTTGAAGGAGTATCGGGATTGTTTTGCCTGGGAGTACCATGAGATGCCAGGATTAAGCCGATCAATTGTTGAACATCGGCTGCCCATTAAGCCAGGATATCGGCCGTTCAAGCAGGCTCCGAGGAGATTCAAGGCAGAGTTATATGAGCCGATCAAAGCAGAGATCACAAGGTTGTATGATGCCAAGTTTATAAGGCCATGCCGATATGCTGAGTGGGTTTCTAATATCGTCCCGGTGGAGAAGAAAAATGGAAAATTGAGGATATGCATTGATTTCCAGGATTTGAATAAAGCTACCCCCAAGGATGAATACCTAATGCCGATAACAGATCTATTGGTGGATGCGGCCTCAGGCCACAAGATTATCAGCTTCATGGACGGTAATGCAGGATACAATCAGATTTTTATGGCTGAAGAAGATATACATAAGACTGCGTTTCGGTGTCCAGGAGCTATCGGCTTGTATGAGTGGGTAGTAATGACTTTTGGACTAAAAAGTGCCGATGCGACTTATCAGAGAGCGATGAATTATATATTTCATGATCTCGTCAGCTTGTTGGTAGAAATTTATATTGATGATGTGGTGGTTAAGTCTAAAAGTGAGGAAAGCCATATAGTTGATCTGCGAAGAGTACTGGAAAGGGCCAAGAAATATGGGTTAAGGATGAATCCTAATAAATGTGCTTTTGGTGTATCGGCTGGGCAATTTTTGGGTTTTATGGTTCATGAGCGAGGAATTGAAGTTAGTCAGCGGAGCATTAGAGCCATCAAGACTACGGAGCCACCAAGCAACAAGACAGAGCTGCAATCATTGATCGGCAAGATTAATTTTGTAAGGAGATTTATATCGAATTTGTCAGGGAGGATTGAGTCTTTCACTCCGTTATTGAAGTTGAAAGCCGATCAAGAGTTTGTGTGGGGGGCAGCACAGCAGAAGGCGTTCGACGAGATCAAAAACTATCTGAGTTCCCCACCTATTTTGATTCCGCCGCAGAAAGGGATGCCGTTCAGGTTGTACTTATCAGCCGATGAGAAATCCATCGGGTCTGTTTTGATACAGGAGTTTGAGGGAAAAGAGCGAGTTGTGTTTTATCTGAGCAGAAGGCTTTTGGATGCTGAGACGAGATATCCTGCGGTGGAGAAGTTATGCTTGTGCTTATATTTCTCGTGTACAAAGTTAAGGCATTATATCCTATCGGCTGAGTGTACAGTAGTTTGCCAGGCCGATGTGGTCAAATATATGTTGTCAGCTCCGGTCTTGAAAGGGCGAGTTGGTAAATGGATTTTTGCTTTGACAGAGTTCGACTTGAGATATGAATCGGCTAAAGCAATTAAGGGACAGGCAGTGGCCGATTTCATTGTACAACACAGAGGGGTTCACGAAGATTATGTAGAGCCGATCCCATGGACTTTGTTTTTTGATGGATCGGTTTGCAAGCATGGATCTGGCATTGGCTTAGTTATCATATCGCCTCGGGGGGCAAGTTTTGAGTTTGCTTTTACAATTAAGCCTTATCGGACTAACAATCAGGCGGAGTACGAGGCGGTACTAAAAGGACTTCAACTCTTAAAGGAGGTCGGAGCCGATGTCATAGAGATAATTGGTGATTCTTTCTTAGTGGTCAAGCAGTTATCTGGAGAATATGAGTGTAGGGATGATGTTTTGAGGTCATATTATGAGGAGTGCACGGATTTGTTGAAGGATTTCAAGATAGTATCAATAGATCATTTTCCCAGGGAGCAGAATTTGGAAGCTAATGATCTTGCACAGATTGCTTCGGGGTATCGGCTGGATAGGCAGGTTAAGGTTGAGATAGCCGATATTGACATCCAGAACAAGGCCGATGATTGGAGACAGGAGATAATTGATTACTTACAAAATCCGTCGCAGTCAGTGTCCAGAAAACTTCGGTATAAAGCTACTAAGTATGTGCTGCTTGACGGGGGATTGTATTATCGGACTTTTGAGGGAGTTCTACTTAGGTGTCTGGATTTAGAAGAAGCCAAAGTGGTTATGTGCGAGGTGCATGAAGGCGTCTGTGGGACTCATCAGTCGGCTCATAAGATGAAATGGTTGTTGAGAAGGGTAGGATATTTTTGGCCGACGATGTTGGAGGATTGCTTTAGGTATTATAGAGGATGTCAAGATTGTCAGAAATTTGGAAATATACAACGAGCACCAGCATCGGCTATGAATCCTATCATCAAACCATGGCCGTTCAGGGGATGGGGAATTGACATGATCGGCTAGGTTTTTCCTCCGTCAAGTAAAGGACATAAGTTCATATTGGCGGCAATAGATTATTTTACCAAGTGGGTGGAGGCAATTCCTTTGAAGAAAGTTACGTCCAAAGAAGCGATCGAGTTTGTAAAGGGGCATATAATTTATCGGTTTGGGATTCCTCAGATGATAACTACTAATCAGGGGTCTATTTTCGTGTCAGATGAGTTTCAACAGTTTGCTGCTAGTATGGGGATCAAGTTATTAAATTCATCGCCTTATTATGCTCAGGCTAATGGACAAGCAGAGGCTTCCAACAAAAGTTTGATCAAGTTAATTAAGCGGAAAATTGATGAGCAGCCGCGGCAATGGCATACTACATTAGCCGATTCACTATGGGCCTATCGGATGGCGTGTCATGGATCTACTCGGGTGCCACCGTATCAGTTGGTATATGGACATGAGGCGGTTTTTCCATGGGAAACTAACATCGGCTCTAGGAGAATTTCTTTGCAGAATCAGTTGACAGCCGATGATTATTATAACTTAATGACAGATGAACTTGAAGATTTGGCTCAGAATCGGTTAAGGGCGTTGGAAAGGATTAAGGAAAATAAGGCTAAGGCAGCTCTGCATTACAACAAAAAGGTGGTGAGTAAGTCGTTTGCCGAGGGAGATCTTGTGTGAAAGTTGATTTTGCCGATCGGGTCCAGAGATAATAAGTTTGGAAAATGGTCGCCTAATTGGGAAGGGCCCTATCGGATTAATCGCTGTGTGCCTAGTAATGCCTATGTATTAGAAGATCTTGATGGGACGGAGTTTGCTAAGGCGCTTAATGGAAAATATCTCAAGAAATATCATCCTAGTGTTTGGATCAACTCTTAAATCGGTTAAGTGCGGCCGATTTCTAAAGTAGTTCGGAAAGCCGATGTTTTTGCATCGCCTAAGGACAGCCGATATCAATTGATATCGCCTTAAGATCAAGCAAACAGAAATTATCAAGGATGAAGAAAATGGGCAGCAGAGCCGATCAGGATATATTACAGTGCAACCAACATGTTTCAAGAGGCCATCGGCCGTTAAGTTACAAGAATTTTTGAATGGTTTCGATCGCACGCAGGCGGATCTGATCAATTTCGTTGATGGCCCGAATGTCGTCTTCATCGGAGCCCGGGATGGTCTTCAAATTCTTGCGCCGATGGATGACTTGACGCACTGTCGCTGCAACCTTAGCCTCTTGATCTTGGATGGCTTGCGGCAAGCCGATAAGCTGGGATTCTATAGCTTCAAGATCCTTGCGAACTTTTTCAAGTTCTACCAGCAAATCGGCTTCCTTCTTCTTCAGTTGATCTAGTTTGGGTTGGAGTTCTTGGGGGGCAGTGGCCAGATCATCAAGTTTTTTCTTATCTGCTTGAGCTAACAGCCGATCGGCTTGAATGTCTTGAGTTATCCTCTGTTGGTCAGCACGATCGGCTATGCGTTGTCTGAGCTTGATGAGTTTGAACCTGTAAGACTCCAGGTATGCCACGGGAGTGAGCGCGTCAACAAGTTCTTCGGGCAGGTGATGTTCAACGTCTGCAAATCTTGCCCGGATCGGCCCGCAATCTTCTACTAGCGCGTCGATTGGATTTTCCAGCCAACTGATGATGCTCGTTAAGTACTCGCGCACATCGGCTGAAAAGGACGGTTTGGTAACCGCGCTGGTGGCTGTAGCCTCTTCTGCCTCTAAATATTTGCCGATGTCAAAAGAGAACAGATCGGCTAAGGACTGCAAGATGGCATCGGTAGAAGAATCAGTGAAAAGTTACAAGTAAAGTATGGATATAAAAAATTACCTGAGGAAGGATATCGGTAGTTCGAGTGGCATCAGCTTCAGGGAGATGAATAGGTTGTTCTTCGCGGAGGCCGATGTTAGCCAATGGAGTAGGGACAGTCTCATCGGCATCGGCAGTTGGAGGACTTGGTGCCGAGAGTGGTGCAGCTGAAGAAGCCATCGGCTCAGTACTTGGAGGGATATCGGGAGAATGTCGAGATTCTGGAGCCGATGACTCGGGCTGAAAATAAGACTGGTAAGATGAATGGGAAAGTTACTAATGTCGAGACTTAGTGCATACCTGAGGGGATGAGGGAGCCGATGTTGGCCGGGGAGAAGATGGCGTTGCGGCGGTAACATCGGCGCCAGTCTTTTGCTTCTTCAGGGAAGGGCGATGCGCTAACTTTTTCCGTTTTTGTCCTGTCGGCCGAGGCGTCTTGAGGAGAGCCGATGGAGATGGAGCGTCGTGCCCTAAGTTTGGGGTGGCCGATGGAGGTTGATACAGGATCGGCCGACCGCTGTTGCTTGTTGTAGGGGGCTCGACGCTGGCAGCCTGCGAAAGATAAGAGTGAGGGATGATTGGAGGTGATGGTTAAAGCTTGCGGGTGTTACCTCTTCATCAGATTCGATGTATTCGGTGTCGAGCCGGGAGCAGTAGCAGGTGGCCGCTAAGCTAAACGAATGCTTCTTCCATTCTGACCACCATCGGACAAAAAGCTTGGTGTTGGCCGTGCAGATATACACCTCGGTGGCGGTGCCTAGAAGAAGGGGGTCTGTCAAAGTCCGCATCCGATCATATTCTAGGGTGTTACTGACCGTGCCCCGGGCCTGAAGTTTGTCGATGAAGAATAGGCCGATCGGAAGCTGGCCAAGGCCAAATTGGCGGGCACCGACTGATGGATGGTAAAACTCATATGACGGCTGCGATCGGCCTAGAGAGAAGCCAGTTGGCAGCAGACGAGGGGTGATGGCCGATAGAAATATGGCTTTGGATTCATCATTGTCCAGAGCTTTGAGTGGGTCGAAATTAGAAGGCATCTCAAATGAAGATGCGTCATTATATGCAAACCAGAGAGTGGCCTCCCTGGTAAAACCATAGTAAAACCCCTTGAACCACTGACTAAGTTCAGCGGGGGTTATCTTGCCGCCAGAAAGGGTCGATGCAGCTTCGCCCATGGAAACGCATCGGCGGTAAATGGGATCTTCGTCTTCTGTGTAATCGGCTGGGAAGGATTGTTTGAGAAGAGAAGTCCCAGGGACGGCCTTGGAGGTGTAGATGTTGAGCCAGAGCTGTACAAACCACCAGGGACCCCCGATATGGCCGGCCGATAACTTAGTTGCCACTTGGTGAAGCAGGTGATAGGTGGCGCCAAGGAGGAATTGTCCCAGGGGGATTTGTTTCCGATCAACCAGGCATTCTGCTAAACATTGCATGTTGATCGTCGGGCCGAGGGTTGCACCACCAAAAACAAACCGCTCCAGCCATAAGTTCAGAAAAGCAGCATGTTCCCGGTCATCAACCGGTCCAGTTCCCTTTTTGTGAAGAGATATGTACCTGGACCAGCCGCCGATGTTCTTTGCTTGGAGCCGATGAGCAGGTTTGAAGCGAAGCTTGAAGGGGTCAATATAGCTCGTTGTGTCAAGGCAGGTGAGCATGGTCACATCCAGCAAGGTGGGGGTCATCGGCCCGTGCCCAAACAGGAAGGCATTGAGGGCATCGGACCAGAAATATGAGGCCGATGCGAGCAAAGGTTCGTTTCTTTCCATATCGGCCAGGGAGAGATTGATGCAGTGGCCGATATGAGATTCGTCCCAAATAGTTCTTTTCACAGCTGATACTCTGATGTACCAATCCCTCCATCCAGGCAGTTGGCTCGGCCATGACCTGAAGCTATTGGTCCAGTCACTGACTCGCATGGCCGAGTTCTTGAAAGGAATACGCTGGGTCTCGGCGCTTATAAAATCTGTGGGGTCTTCGCTTCCCATGGGGCCATGATAGAAGAAGTTTGGGTAATCGGCAGCCGGGATCAAGATCTGGTCTCTAAGGTGCTACAGTAAACAAGAACACGACAGGTAAAAAATGTGGCAGATCGGATTCGTCTAGGCTGCAGATCGGAGGAAAACAATCGGGCAAGAAGATTACCTCAGGGATTGCGGATGCTGATGCCATTGCAAGGGAGGAAGAAGACGCAGGAATCAACGGCCGAAGAAGAGGGCTGCGACGGTTCGTCTGGAATACGCTGGAGCTTGACGAAGCTTTGGAAGATGAAGCGGTGGTGTTCTGGTGATGTGAAAGCGTAAAAAGGATGGGGAGACGAAGCGTTTTATAAGGATATGATGACCGGGCAGGAATCGAGGCCATTGGTACTGTTTCAAACAATTATGGCAAGTGGGCTACTTTGGGCTGCCTCGATATGGAAGAAATTGGGAGGCACAAAACGAAAGAATTTCAAAGTCCTATAGAAGAACTCCGAAATTGGGGGGCATGTGTTGACGCCAAAATTTGGTAGGGCCCTGTGTCAGATTCGGTCAAAGGGGAAATTGCAGTCAACTGGCGAAAATTAATCCAGGAGAGACCGATTCCGGAAGGGAGCCATGAAGACCGCTGTTTGGTAGTTTACTGTATCTATTAATTAGAAAAGTGTTTATCTTTAGGAAACCTGACCTCGTGTCCGGTCAGGGTTTGTTAGCGTTTTCTATTATGATTAGGAAATCATGTATCGTGTCCAATAAGGGCTCGTGTAACTCGGGGTATAAATACGTACTCCTGGGGACCTTGTAAATCATCACACGATCAATACAATTTCGGCGCATCGCCACCCTTCCGACGGGATCTTGCTTCTCGAGCCGGGCTGCATCGGTTAGGTCCGAACTCCTGCGAGAGGGTAAGTCTCGTCACCCCGGCTACCTATCGGCTAGGACTTCCTCGGTTAGGTCCGATATTCTAGTCGGTTTATGGTAGTCGGCTTACCACGATATATTTAGTTTATCTATGGCTGCATCAGTTCAGTTTGATCTCATAGATTGATTAGGTGTATCACATCACGCGTGCATAGATCGCATCGGCTTACTGGGAGCGGTTTATCATCAGTTTGTGCTGCATCGGTTAGGTCCGACCTACTAAACTGCTAGCGATAAATCGGCCCTGCTAAGTCGATACTTTATGTGCAAGCGTCTTATCGGAGCGTATAGCCGATAAGTTATCATATACATCACGATTGCATTAGATTTATCGGCCTGTCGAGATCTCGTTATTATCAGTCTGTGCTGCAACGGTTTGGTCCGATCTACTAGACTGAATAATAACGTTATTCTTAATAAGCCGATGGGTTTTATGCGATCTACTAGAGAAGTGTTATGTTGCAAAATTGCATTTGGCAGTAATATAGAGAAGTGTCACCAGATGTGGAAAAAACACAAGCAGAATGAAATATATAGGGATCCAAAGCAGAATGAAATATATAGGGATCCAATTGATAGGGAACTGACCTCCTTAGATTAGAAGAATGGTGGAAGCAAAATCAGGTTACACACTGCTTTTTCAAGTGAAACAACATGGAACTGGAGTTGGAGCCGGAGCTGCAACATGGAGAAGGATTGGCTTCATTATTATCATTATTTTTCAGATCATGGAGCTAGAGCTCAAGTTGAAGGAACAAGAACACCAGCGATCAGTTGCAGAGTGAAAGGTGATTTGTAACATGTATTTGGTGTCTTGACCCTATTACATATATATTTCCTAACCTAGCTGTCACTTGTATCATCCTGAAAAAATTGTAGGCAAAGGAAATAGGACATGAACCTCTGGAAACATAGAGAACAGAGGCTACGCTAAAGATCAAGGTGAGCTCTTTTATCAGAACTGTTGTTACATTGTACCCATTCTTGCAGTATATAGAAGGGGTGAAAATAATACGGAGCTTAACCTCTTCAGATCTTAAGAATAACTTGCAAGAAAGGACAACACTTCAAGACACAAACATGCCACTTGAGTCAACAAAAAAAACTCAGGTAACAGACGGCTTATCGAAGTGAATCAACACGAAGCAATGAAATTCTGTCAAACTGACCTAGATTGCCTGTTCGTGGCAATGGAGTAACATAGGAGGAGAACAGGTAAGGAGAGTTCATGACAATGGAGGAGCAGAGGAGGGGAAGAATAACTTTTTATTGGTACCAGGCCTTCATCACTCGCCCACTACACCACTACTTGTTTGGAATTGTTGTGCATGCAGTCAGGGGCAGGAGGTGACTGCCATTGAACCGGTCTACTGTGGTTAATGGAAGTTGCTTGGCTGTACGTGGCTTGGGTGAGTGCTGTGCTGTACGTGGCTTGGGTAGCGGTTCCGCTGTTCCCAACGCGGCGTCCAGACACCTAGCTCAAGCTGATGGCGGCGGCGAGGCACGGTAGATCTTGAGACAATGGCGGCAGTGGCGTCGATGACAGGCGCAGGCCGACCATCTCCATCTCCATCCAAGCACCTCCTCTGGTCGATGCGTTGGGGCGCAGCCTCCATGCGTGGGGGCAGCAGCGTCAGCGGCGAGGCAGGGTAGCCGGTAGAGAGCGGTGGCGATGGCAGTGGAGGTGTGGGAGGCAGCAACGGCGGGCAATGCATGAGAGTGCAGAGGCGCGTTGTGGGGTTGGAGCCATCGGAGGCGAGGCGGACAGCGGCGGCGATGGCGGTGGCGAGGTGTGGGAGCCGGTGGCGTCGGGCGAAGCGTGGGAGAGAGCGGCGCCGGGCGATGCCGATGCGTGTGAGGACGAGGACTCGGTTGGGGATTTTTTTTCTTCGGTCGGGTTTCTTACCGGTTCGGTCTCGGTGGGAGAAGACTCGGTCTGGTTTTTCTCGTGCTGCGTGCGCGGCAGGGTGGGTGGAGGATGACTGCGTAGTAGAGATAATAGAAATGGTTATATGGCGTGATGGGAGTATGGGACGTTCAATAACTTTTTATTAAAAGAAAAATAGAAAGTAAATCCGTGCGTCTACGTAGGCATCGTTATTTATAAATATTGTACGTTGAAATAGGCCATAAACTTTTATTACAATTTAACTTATTATAACCTAAAAAAAAGGAAAGATCATGTACCAACCACAATAGCTAAGGGTTTTCCTCTTTGATGTCATGAAGCCTGGGTTCCTAGTTTTGGCATTGACGTGGTTGTGCCCATCAAGACCAGCACCACGTACTATGGCTCCGATATCGACAAACTCCTTAATATCCACACTCAGGTGAATGCTGAATATCCTCATAGGCACACCCATTAAGGCCCCTGGATTATTTCGTCTTGTTCTCTTCTGATGCCATGAAGCCTTGATTTTGCCATCGACATAGCCATGCCCCTCGAAACCATCACAGCACTTGTCGGCTCCGTCATCAGCACACTCCTTGATATCCACATACAAGCCCAGTCAAACTATCCATAGACATACCCATGAGGGCCCTACGTTGACCCTCCTCGATGAGATTCACCATTGAAGCACCTACTATTATCCACATCTCGTCGTCATCGCACTCACAGAACATTGCATCCGTGAGCTGGCTGGTTGAGATTTCGCCGCTAATGCCGGCATCACATTGAGACCCAATGCAGCTTACCTATCCACACATCTGTGATACCCATGTTGGCGTACCAAGCTTTGTTGTCCACGCATAAATGCAACCGTTGGGGAAGGACAGAAATTTGAGTGGAGAAGATGAGGACGATGAAGGATTAAGGATGGGATCTGAAGGGTAGTTTAGTCATTTTGTGATCACGGAGATGGAAAATGCAATGGAGGCGACGGAAGCAGTATTTTTTTAGTCCATTTGTGGTATAGAGTGGAAATACAAATCTCTATGTGGTATTGCTTGGTACCACTCAAATTTTAGTGGAAAAGATACAATTTTCTCTTTTATTATGATAAAAAATACATAACGTAAGAGATATAGGACTGCAAAAAAATCTCCATAGCACCATCATCATTGTTGAAATTTTGATATACACTACTGTCTAGAGTATAGAGTTTCCCTTACCACAAGCTAGTGTGTTTACCAGACTTACCACAAGGGTGTGGTAATAGTAAGGGCCCGATAGGAAAGAAAGAGACATGATGTTGCAGATGGGCGAAGAAGGTAAGGGCAGTTTGACCATTTCTCAATAAAAACTTTCAAGGCATTGTGCTCTATCAACAAGTTTAAGTAATAGAAATGACGTCAGTGGCATAGGTGAGCAAAATTTCATCTCGTGGCATATTAGAGTATCAAATTTTCAATGGCATGTAAAGAAATTGGTAAACTTAGATGGCAAATAAGGAATTTTTCTTTATTTTTTTAGGATTGTTACTCATAATTAGAGTTTAAATGTAGTTTAATTAGGCAAGTTATGGGCGTGTTGGTGAGGGGAAAAGGAGGGATGCGAGTGCGCGCGGCTGAGGCTACCAAGAGGACAATCAGTATTCGGTGCTAGCATGGGCCTGAGATGTTAGTGGGAGGGATGAAAGGTGCGCATGTGATTGGAGCAAGGGTGGCCCGATCTTTCGGTGAGTTGAAGATAACTATGATTTAGGAGAAATGTTGACGACCCGGCTACAACCATACGAGACGTTATGTTGTTGGGCCTTAGCGATCGATACACCTCTCCGAGGGTTGTTGATCTTGGCGGTGAAGATCAACCTTATTCCTGTAAGCAAATCGAAGAAATAAGTAAGAACAAGATAAAAGCAATCTGATATTACAAATAGGAGTTGAATACAAACGGTAAAGTGGGGTTCCGTAACAAGAAAACCACGATCTAACCGATCATAGCTTTACCCAGAAAAGTAGCAGTGGCTGAACTTTAATCTAAACAAAACCCAAGAAACCCTGAAGGGGTAACTAGCTATTTAAGTAGTGGGGATGATGACCAAGGGGTCCCTAGGGTCGTGCTCCACCAGGTTGGGGTGCAATCTACTTGGGCCCCACTTGGACTGGGATCCTAGATGAAGTTACAAGCCCATAGGCCCATTATAGGTGGCGCAGCACCTTATTTCTATGATTGCTGCCAATTCATATGGAACTGCAATGTGAGGCTAGATCCGTTAGAAAAGGGACTCTGAAATCTTTCCATCAAGTATTCATGGGCCCAAAACGGAGCTCGTATGCAAATTTGGCGGCCGTTTGAACTCAGCGTTGTGTCGGGAGGCCGAATTGGATTCTAGAACTTCAGCGGCTTGATCACTATGTCTTCATGTTGACATATGATGTGAGCAATGGTTGTATCCACACGTGTCATGGTCACATCAGCATGTGCATAATAGGACGACTGAGGCTACTTGCGTGTGAGGCACGCATGTGGTGCTTCGGCAGGGGCCATGGACCACACGAGAAAGAAGAGAACAGTTTTTGCTGTTCACTATGGTAACCGCGGTAACTATGCAGTCGCTGGTCTTGCCGCCATGTTGTGGTAACCCCCTAAAAACGGTAAGGTAATCCTGCTAGCGCCTAGTGTGTTGCTAATACCGTTCTATTTATAACTACAAATTTCTTAATTATTTGGAGTGTGTTTGCAGTCGCATGAGTGGGTTGCTAATAGTGCCATGTACTAGTTAGAGCTTATGTTGACATATATAATGACAAAGTTTGGATAATGTGGAAAAGTGCGCAAAAGACAATGTTTTTCTTTCTATAACCATGTCATATCTTGTAAAGAAGTCTACGAATCTTTTCCATTTGGATTTTTTGTATGACATATGTCTGTAAAAAATACCTGATGTAATATAGGGAATTTTGATAAACTATAACTAACATGAGTCATTAGTGCGTGTCACCGAATTGTTTGATTGTTGTGTAAAATAATTGGCAAATCAGCAACCTAGATGTATGAGTTGATTTTTTTTATGAATTAATGTAACATCCTGAATTTTTTTAAAAAAATAAAATATGGAGACTAAAATTCGGAACCATCAAAAACTTTGTCGAAAATTGCATCATGCTGGATCTTCTAGGAGTTATGTTTGAATTGTGCCAGTGCCAAAATGTAAATACAAATTTAATTGCATACACAATTCAAACCTTAGGCCATCTAAATTATTTTTCCCCAAACTTTAAACCTAAATGTGCAAGGGCTGAATTAAAATTCAAATTGCAAACCCTCTTTTCAAATCGTAGAAAATAAAAACAAAAACAAACTTTTATTTCTCAACCGGCCCAACCTCTCCTAGCCCACCTGGCCCCATTTCCTCCAGCCTGCCTCCCTCACTTGTGGCCTGGTCGCCAGTCCGGTCCACGGCCGCCACGGCCCTCTCCCCTTTCGGCTCTCCCCCCAAGCCTCCTCTCGCGCCTGCTCGCAACGACCCCGACGAGCCAACTAGCCTGGCCTGCCAACCAAGCCGGCCTGTTGAGCGCGTCTAGCCACCTCCCACCGAGCGCATGCCTATTCAATCGCCGCCCCGCCTGGCCACACCTGCTAGTCTCGACACACTCACGACGGACGTTGGTGCAAGCCCGCCCTCGCAGTCGTCTCCCATGCCAAGCTGCTCGAGTGACCGCGGGGTCAAACCGTATCGCGCTGCACCTCGGCCCATCACCATCGACCTACGCAACAAGTACCACCAACACGCAGCTCCCAACGGACTGAGCACCACCACACCTGCTCTACTCAACAAATTTAACTTTCGAAGTAAAAGAGTATGTCTATCTGAAGGTAAGACCGCTTAGAGGAACCAAGATGTTTCAAGTGAAAGGAACGCTTGCCCCCAGATATGTTGGTCCATTCTGAATCATTGCTCGTCGAGGAGAAGTGGCTTATCAATTGGAGTTGCCACCATCCATGTCCGGAGTACATGATGTTTTCCATGTGTCTCAGTTAAAGAAATGCCTAAGGGTGCCAAAAGAGGAAGCCCCGCTACAAGCAGTAAAGGGTCAACCAGACCTGACATATCAGTAGCATCCAATCAAAATACTCGAGATTGCAAAGCGAGTCACTAGGAGCAAGACTATCCACTTTTGCAAGGTCCAGTGGAGTCATCATACAGAAGTAGAAGCCACATGGGAGTGTGAGGATGACATAAAGGCAGAGTTTCTGCAGCTGTTCCCAAGCTAGTCCAAATCTCGGGATCGAGATTCCCTTTAAGGGGAGTAGGTTTGTTACATCCTTTTTTCGCCGTTTTGAAATTTCAAAAAAAATCATATTTGGTTTATTTCGCCTAATTAGCTTAATAACAATTTTGCCAACAAAAAGGGTTTAATTGGACCAAATAAATTTGCGTCGCCTTGGCCCAGCTAGGGTGCCCATGCCACCGTCGCCCAACCCCGTGCCTCAGCATCGCCGCACCACCCCGGCCCAAGCCACGGCATGCCATCGTGTCGCCTCTCGCCTGTGCTTCTGTGCCGCCGCCAAATTCTAGCCACCGTCACTGGGAGTCCACCGCCACCATCCTCTCTCTCCCTCTGTAAATACCATCACCCCCGTCGCTCCCTCTTCACCTCCCAAGCCCTAGTGCTTATTTGAAGCGTTGGATATTACATCAGCTCTAGTAGCTAGAACGTGTGCTCCAGCTCTCTAGCTATCATCAGTAATATATATTATTTTGCTTTTTCACATATGATTTTATCTATGTTTTGTTAGTATTATTATCCATATTAATAATACATGATGCACCAATGTTGCTTATCTGGTTTACAAAAATTGAGAGAGATAACTTTTCTCTAAAAATGTTATAGGATGCTCTAAGTTAATAAAGTATGTAGACATTATTCAATGATATAGATAGTTCTACAAATATCTACGTTTTTATAAAAAAAATTGACGGGTGACACTTGTTATCAATTCGATGACTACAACGCATTATAAATATTGTCCAAGTGACTTTCACTATCTATATTTGTATATTTATTTTGCTAAATTGTTTAAAACTAGTGATAATTTATAAGGAGTTATTTTGTATTTTATATATAATATGTAATTATGTATAAAGTTAAGTACATAAATACCATTATATATTTATATTTGTATCATTAATAATTAGAAAATAGTTGTTAATGTATGTCTATTTAAACAACAATACAATAGCATTAATTTAATCTTGTGCTTTTAAATGGTGACATTATACGCAACGTTCCTACATAACAGCAGATTTAAGTTTGTTGTCCTCTGGCATTTGTAAGTTTGTAAAAATTGGACATTACTTGTTGTGAAAAAAACATAAAAACAAAGAGTTATGATTCCCAACGTTCTATAAAATGAGAGTTCCGATTCCCAACATCGTATTTCTGATTAATTGTCTTACAATTTAAGCGCTTAATTGTTTGTCCTATGATGCTTATGTTGGTGTTAGATTTAAGTCTATTGCCTGCCAAGTGCAGAAGTTTGTTGACCATTACCTAATGAGCTTTAGCTTGTTATAGAAAATATTGAAATTGCAGCTGTTAGTCACTTTAATCCACCATATATTCAGTTTGCTTTGTTTTTCAATATGATGCTAATATTTGTCACACTTCATTGTGTTTTCTACACAACCCCTTCTTGTTTTAGGTCAACAAATAAAAAAAAGAACTCAATTGATGGTTGAAATTTAGGAAGAACAAAGTTGATCCACCTACTAAATCAAAAGCAACATTTATTGTTTCAAACTGCAACAAAAATCTTCAAAGGCTTTAGACTCCGTGGGAAGCATTGAGAAAAATTGAACATGATCTCATTTATCTAGATTTATGTGGAGGGGAAGCAATATCACACTTTGTACATGCCAACTGCATTGAGAAGAACTTGGATTGAGAAACAGTTGCCCTAAATCTTCCAATTAAGCTTCAAGACATGTAACAAGTGCCAACTAATAGGTGACAACTTGCAAGTAACTAGAGCATTTGTACTAAGAAGTTTCCACGGTTGAAGGAATTCTCAGGTTAAGTGCATTGAGCTATTGCAGTCGTTGACACAGTATTACCAGAATAAGGTTCACATAATAAGGTTGGGAGACTTCCGATCTGCTGTTTGACATATATATTGTGGAGTTTGTGAGGCTAAGATGTCAGTGGGGCTAATTACTCTGCTCTTGGAAGCAAATGAATATGTCCATTGGTGGACCTAGCATTTCTCTAAGCCCTCGGCCAAGTCCAATTGCTATTCCATATCATAGATGATACCCACACTAATGCATGATAAAAAAAAGTACAGTACAAATTGCAGTCTAATGTTGAAGTACAAATACCTTATTAGAGGTTAGCTTTATTGAAGCCTATAATATCCTCAGCAAACTCTTCAATTGTAGCTCCAGAACTTGAATCTATAAAGATAAAGGAATCAAAAAATCGCATATTAAATATCTGGATTGAAAATATAATTAATCATAAGAAAATTTTAGACCAAGAATTTGAAATACCACTAGAGATAGCTTCATCTTTTGTGTTCTCAGATCTTGAAAATGCTTTAGTATCTTGCCATTTTCAATGCTTACGAATATCTCTATCTCAATATAGCAGACCATGCGATGTTGGAGTCATTCATAACCCATCTTATTTCGTAACTCGGTTTTGATGATATTCATAGCTGAGAAGGCCCAACTCAATAAGCCGGTAAACCAAAGGAAAAATTGTGTGTCTATCAATCTGGACCATCTTCATAGAAAGATTACCAAGGCCATTTGTAATGTCCTCAGTTTTTTTTGGAATAAAAATCGGAAACAAAAATCCGAAGCTGACAAAAACTTTCCAAAAATTGCACCATGCTGGATCTTCTGATGATTAATTTGATTTTATACCAGTGCCAAAAATTGGAGCATCTCAAGAAACCACTCAAAAGAAAACCTATAAATATATTTGTAAACATGTGCACATATATATATATATATATATATATATATATATATATATATATATATCTATATATATATATATATATATATATATCTATATATATATATATATATATATATATATATATATATATATATATATATCTATATATATATATATATATATATATATATATATATATATATATGTGTGTGTGTGTGTGTGTGTGTGTGTGTGTGTGTGTGTGTGTTTATATGTATATACGATTAGATGTATGTTGCATTCCCCACAACAGTGTGCTTTGATTTGGCCCTTCTCCTCTTTTCCTCAAAAGAAAGAAAAAGAGAATATGTTTGTCGGAGGAGGGAACTCCAACCGCAGGGCGTCTGGGGACCCCCCTTTGAGGTTCGGCCAGGGGAGTGGTTCACAGGACGGCTGCGGCGTCTGGTCGATGGAACGCAAGGGAGACAGAAGAAGTAGACAGGTTCGGGCCGCGCGGGGGAGTAATACCCTACTCCTGTGTGTGTTTGCTATGTGGGAGATGAATGCACTTCGTTGTTACAAGATGTTCTTCAGGGGTCCTCCGGAGCTAGCCCTAAATTGGGAACTAAAAGTGTTTCTAGCAGCTGAACTTAAACTCTCCAGAAGCTCCCCTTTTCCCTACTGACATGAATCCTCCTTTCATAGTCCAAGGAGAGTCCACAGTGCCTAGTACACATGCCTAGGTACGATATGTCTTGTCGCACGCGTCCGCCTGCTGAGCCACGCCAGAGTTGGTTCGGCACGTCTGGTCGTCACGTTGCTCGGCTGCTGCGGGTGGCTAGGTTGTGAAGATGTGACAGCGCACGCCATCGCTGCCGGAGTGTGGAAAACTGAAGCCCTCTTAGTCAAATATTCTCTGACTACACAGGGAGCGGGCCCACGGGGGCCATCATGAGCCGTCCACGCGTGGCCGAGCGGGCGACAGGCGCGACACGCCCCGTCGCCTCGTCATTAATGCGGGTAGTTGGAGAGTTGATCCGCTCGAGTCAGGCTCGTGCCCGGGGCAGAGAGCTCATCGAGCCCTCCGCACGCACAAGGTGCCGAGTTCCTCGGGGACGGAAGCTGTGAGTCCTGGGCCCGAGGAGCGAGACCCGGGACCGGGATCAGAGGAGTGCCCCTTCCCGGGAATGCCCCTGGGCCCGAGGTGGACGTGGGCGGTCATCGCGAGGCGCCTGGGGAATGCGCACCCGGGCCCGGGCAGTGCTCGGGCCCTAGGTATTTGGCAGGAAAATGGCTGTAGCCGGCCATCACCGGTGCAGAATGTGGACCCAGAGGAGCTGACGTGGCCAAAGATCCACGTGTCCCCGGGGACTGTGGGGCCCCCAGTCCCGTTTCGCTGACAGTGGCCCCTAGCCCTGTTGCTTGGCCGGGACCTACTCCAGGCAGGAATAGGGCCACGTCTTGGAGAAACAAGGGGACGCGGGGCCCACTTGGTTTGACAGAAGACGAGATGGGGCGACCGACGGCCATGATCGCGTCGCCGAACCAACTGACATCCCTGCAGCCGAAGAAGAGGGGGATGCCAAGGCCCAGCCGTCTCCCTCGAAGGGGGAGCGGGCCCTGGTACTTTTTTGCTGCCCAGCGAACAGGAGTGGCGTGCGGACAAGCGACGCTACACTCCGCACTGGAGCAAATGGCGATCGCCGCCGGCCAAGTGCAGGCGGCAGCCCGACGGGAGCGGCGGGAGTCCGCCCGGGTCCAGGCGGATCTCGAGAGCGGGCGGGCAGCGATCACAATGGTGATGCAGCAGCTCACCGCCTGTACAGTCACCATCGAGATCTTCGTGGTGACCCGCTGGCTAGAGATCTAGGCGGCAGAGAGGCACGCCGTCCAATTGAAGGCCGCCACCAAATCTACCGCCGACGAGGCCTCCTGCGCCCGATCCGAGATGGAGGCGCGGGAGAAGGAAATATCCTCCCGGGAGGAACGCGTCCGGGCCCAAGAGGCTGGGCTCGCAGCCCAGGAGCATGAGATCACCACGCGCGAGGAAGCCATGGTGGTTCGCGAGGAGGCACGGAAAGCCGTGGCCGAGACCGATGCAACAGCGGCAGGGTTCTTCGACCAGGGCGAGCACCTCATGGGACTGATGACCGACGAGTCCGACGAAGATGCTAGTCCCCTTCTGACACCACCCGGGGTCCGGTCCGAGGAAGACGAGTGACCTCCCCCCGTACGACGACATCTCCGGGCCTCCACACATGCTTGCGCTCTGATTTTACCTATGTTGTACAAAAAGAAACATTTGCGTGTGTATATAATCATGTTTACATTTTCGTACCTTTGCTTATTGTGTTGTTCTGGAAGTTGCTTATGTTTGCCCCCGGGCCCCGGCGGCTGCGGTGTTTCTTTTTTTTTGATTTTCGGGGCTCGGGAACGCTGAGTACCAAGCGCCATCCGCCATGAACGGCCGTAGCGCCCAAGTCCCCTTTCTAGGGCCTGGGGTAGATGCCTGCCCCGGGAGCTCGGTATTGAGGGACCGTGAGCAACTGAGCGCGAGTCCTGCGGAAACGGTTAAGTCCGTCTTTCGGGCCCGGGGGCCCTCCATGCCCCCGAGCGCTACTGGCCCCGGGAGAGGTCATGGGAAAAGACTGCTAGAAGAGACAAAATACGAAAAAAGCCCCGCATGGGTTAGGTATGGCCGAAGTGCTAAGCTCGTGCCTTTTGACTCACCGGGAGCCCCTCGGGAACCGACCTTGACCGTGCACTGGGTCGCCAGACAGCGAAGCACCCAGCGCCTCGGCGGTGGTCGGGGTGGAGCTGGCCAGGCTGGGCACCGCTGCCCGCCCCGGGAATCTAGGTTGACCCGACGGGGGGTTCTGCCCGAGACCCCGAGGCATCGACAGTGCCCGAGGCGCGATCCACGACCCGGCCATCTAGCCTCGGCAACCGGGGTAGCGCTAACCTGGCGGCCCTCACGCCAGGCTCCGGCAAATTCTGCTTTGCCCCCGGGGCCGAGGAGAACGAAACACGTGGCCATACAAACGGGGAAAGAATAGAAATTGAGCAATATTTAAAGTCGGATAAGATTACGTATCTGGATGTTGAAACGGGTGGTGTGGCTCTGCAAGCACAATCCTGGGGCCAGGACCGCTGCCAGCCCCCAGGCCAGGAATTTGCGCCAGAAATAAACCTGAGATGGGGGCCCCCGGCCAGCGTCGAGGTTTGGAAAACCTACTTAAACCTGCCGGGGATGGGTCTAATCTGCACACGATGAACTGTGAGGGTACTTGGCTCGTTCCTTTGTCCATTCCATGCTATGAACCGTGACGTCTACCACCTCCCAAGGGCCTCCTCGCGGTCGCGACCATGTGGAGGAAAAGATTACGCATAAGCATTTCGCCCCCTACCTCCGGAAAAAACCGAGCCCGAAGCCAACCAGGCGGGACACTCCAGCCACCGGGGCTCGAGGCGCCGCGCAGAGGGGCGCACCCATGGCCCCGTGGCATGGACAATTCCCTGGGTTTAGCAGGAGGGATACGGTAGCTCGTTGGTAGGGAACTAATGATTATGCGCAAAACCCAGCCGCCGCACGGGCGCGGCCCGATTATGCCCCCAGGGGGAGACCGCCATGAACGCAACACATAGAAAAGGACAAAGGGCACGAGACCGGAAAGGATATTGAAAATGCTGCTTAGGAAAGTGAATGCACATGGGGCCCCGGCCAACACTGAGATTTGGAGAAATCCGTCGCTGGCCCGAGCACCCCGCAACTTACAGGCTGTGTTCACGGATAACATTTCCGAAGATGCTCGATTTTCCAGGGATTGGGAAGCGGGGTCCCATCCTCTTGGCCTAGTCTTACTGAGCTCGGTCAGGAGACACCGATCACCAGGAAGGGGCCTTTCCACATGGGGGAAAGTTTATTCTTTCTAGCACGTGTGAGGACACGGCGGAGGACTAGGTCCCCGACCTGGAGTGATTGGGCCCGGACCTTACGCTGATGATAGCGCTTGAGGCTCTGCTGGTAACGAGCGATACGGAGCGAGACGTGCCGTTGTCGGTGATAAAGCGACGCAATTTAGCATTGCGGAGTACCTCGCTGATGAAGTACACCGGCTTCTGTTGTGTGTGCCCCCACCCCGGCCTGACGGGGGCCGGGAGCACGGGCTCGGCTCCCTAGGGAGGGAGCGAGCTCTCGTGGTCGGGGACAGATATGGGCCCGGGACCCGAGGCCCCGGCTGGAATGTGATGGAAATGTGCTTGGGACCCGGGGGCCCGGGCTGAGATGTGGAATGAATCGGGACGAACTCCCTGCACCCGCTCTCGCCAGGGCGATGCTGTCCGGGTTATCGCGCCCTGTCTGGTTGTGAAGTTGAAGTTGTTCCAGGTGCTGCATCCCCAGGCTCGCACTCGCCTTGGCGAGGCTGCCCGGTTTCGGGCTCCCCAGAGTTGAGCCCGGGGGGTGGACCCCGGGACGCGCGTCTGTCGGGCAAGGGGCGTTCAACGATGAGCGCCGCGCTCTCCACTTGCGGGGTTGCTGCTATGTAGAGCAACAAGGGCTCATCTTGAGCCGGTGCCACAAGGACAGGGGGCGTTGTCAGGTACCTCTTGAGCACGTTAAGGGCTTGATCGGCCTCATCCGTCCAAGTGAACTGCCCGGTCTTCTTGATGGTTCGGGATGGGTCATCACCGGGGGCAACCTCCTAGACAATCTCTGCGTCGCTGGTGACGATGCGCGGCTTGGGGGCGCGGGGGAGGGAGGGCCCTGCACACCCGCCACATCGGGAACTGCTGGGGCGATGTCGCCCGCGCGCTGCTCGGCGCACGAGAGGGCGGCCTTCACATCCCCGACAACTGAGATCGGGCCCGCTGGGCCCAGGAGCATCATGGCCAGGTACACATAGTGCGTAACCGCCATGAATCTCACCAATGCGGGGCACCCGGGAACCGCGTTGTATGGGAGGTTGCACTCGGCGACGTCGAAGACGATGCGCTCAGTGGGGAAGTTGCCCCGGTCACCGAAGGTGATGGGCAACAAGACCTGGCCGTGGGGCCAAGTGAGTCCCTTCATAATCCCAATAATGGGCAACGAGGGCACGAGATTCGTCCCCGGGGCCTTGATCTTCTCGAAGACCTCTGGGGAGAGGATGTTGAGGGCGGTGCCCCCGTCGACGAGGGCGCGGCCCACCTTGACATTGCATATAGCGGGGGAAACAGCCAGGGCGAGCTGTCCCTCCCCGGGTACTCGGGGCGGATGGTCCTCGAGGCCGAAAGTGATCGGGGTGTCCGATCACTTTGGCCTCCGGGCTGCCGCAGGGCTCGGGGCCACGGCCAGCAACTCGTGCTTCATGGCTTTGAAGCCACGGTGCGAGGAGTGGGTGTGCGCCCCGCCATCGAGGGTGGCGAGGACGTTCTCGGGTTCTTGGAACTCGAGAGGTTGCTCCTGATCGGGAGCGGGCTTGGCCTGCTGCCGCGCCTGTTGCAACTTCTTAACGTGCTCAGCCAAGTTCTGGACGGCGCGGCACTCCGTGAGGTCGTGCCGGACCGTCTCGTGGACGGTGCACCACTTCCGGCTCATTGCTGGTGGCGGCGGCGCACGTGCGGCATTTTACCGCTTGCCGCTGTTGTTGTCCCCGCGGGCAATGTCGCCCCGGGGGCTGCCTACGGCCGCCTAGCCAAAGTTCTCGGCGGCCTCCTTGTCCTTCTGGCGCTTTCTCCTGTTCCATCGTGATGCGGAACGTGAGGGCTCGCCGTCCTCTCCAGGGCCTTGGGCAGGGGCCTCATGGCGCGGCTTGTTCCACGCCCGGGCCTCCTCCTTGTGGGCGCAGGGGTTGGCGAGGCTAAATAGCTAGGCCGCGGTCTGGATGTCGCGGGTGCCCAGCTTCTCGAGCATGCGCTTGTCGCGCACGCCTGAGCAAAACACGTGAATAACCGCGTGGTGGGCAATGTGGGGGATGGTGTTGAGGACCTGGCTAAAGCGCTGCAGAAAACACCTCAGCGACTCGTCCCTACCCTGACGTAGGGCGTGGAGATCCCCCTCTGTCCCAGGGCGTGGGAAGGTGCCCTGGAAGTTCTCCACGAATTGGTGGCAGAGGTTCTTCCACGAGTAGATCGAACCCTCGGGGAGGTTCATCATCCAGGAGCGAGCCTGGGCCTTAAGGGTGACGAGGAAGTAGTTCGCTATCACCTTCTCATTGCTGCCTGCCGCCTGGATGGTGGTGGTGTAGATCTGCAGGTACTCTGTGGGGTCGATGGAGCCGTCATATTTCTCCGCAAGCTGGGCCGGAACTTGGCCGGCCAGCGCACCTGCCGGAGGCCTGGGGAGAGCGCCAGGCTACCCGAGCCGTAGTGAGCGGGCTCGGGCGACGGACCGCGGTTTCCCGCCGGTGGGTTAGAGCTGGAGGCCTGGGCCTCGGGACGCCCGACGATGTTTGCGCGTCGTCTGCGCTGTCGCTCCAACGTGACCCGGGCATCTTCATGAGTCCGCATCCGGTTTAACCGGTCACGGAAATCGCCAGGGCCATTCTTGGTCGGGGGTGCGGCGCGAGGCGCTGCGCTCTGGGCCTAGTTCTGCTGCGGAGCGGGGGGCCGGCCCGCGCTAGAGGCCACGCGGTCGGTGCTCCCAGCCGCTGCACGGCTGTCGACGGCAACCCGACGATGGGCCACGCCTACCAGGTCGGCGACTTCGTTAAGCCACCATCGCTCCCGGCCTCCGCCCCCGGTAAAAGCCGGGGGGTGACGCAGGAGGGCTTCCGCCGCTAGGAGGGCTCCCTGCAGCGACGTTGACTGGAAGTTGAGATGGCGGCGCGTCGTGGAGCGGCGTGTCCGTTCGCGCCTTATGGATGAGGCCGCGGCAGACCCAGCGGGGCACTTGCCGGCTACCTCTGCAATGGAAGGGGTTGAGGCCGCACAACCAGGCCGCCGTGGGGGGAACTCGGCCCACCGGGCACACGCCGCACACCCCTAGGAAGACGAGGAGGGGGAACGTGGCGGGCTCGCCACAGGGCTAACATCGCCCGGAGGGGTGAAGCCGCCGGACCCCTTGTCGGAGTCCCGCGGACAATGACCTCCTGCCATGGAACGTGCCGGCGTTGGGGACGCCGGCGTGCCGCCTGGAAGTAAAACTCCCCCTACCCGGCGCGCCAGTTGTCGGAGGAGGGAACTCTAACCGCGGGGAGTCTAGGGACCCCGCTTTGAGGTTCGGCCAGGGAGTGGTTCACAGGACGGCTGCGGTGTCTGGTCGATGGCACGCAAGCGAGACAGAAGAAGTAGATAGGTTCGAGCCGCGCGGGGGCGTAATACCCTACTCCTGTGTGTGTCTGCTATGTGGGAGATGAATGCGCTTCGTTCTTACAAGATGTTCTTCACTCCTCCGGAGCTAGCCCTAACTTAGGAACTAAAAGTGTTTCTAGCAGTTGAACTCAAGCTCTCCAGAAGCTCCTCTTTTCCCTGTTGGCATGGATCCTCCTTTCACAGTCCAAGGGGAGTCCACAGTGCCTAGTACACATGCCTAGGTATGATATGTCTTGTCGCACGCGTCCGCCTGCTGAGCCACGCCAGAGTTGGTTTGGCACGTCTGGTCGTCACGTTGCTCAGCTGCTGCGAGCGGCTAGGTTGTGAAGATGTGACAGCGCACACCATCGCTGCCGGAGCGTGGAAAACTGAAGCCCTCTTAGTCAAATATTCTCTGACTGCATAGGGAGCGGGCCCACTGGGAGCCATCATGAGCCGTCCACGCGTGGCCGAGCGGGCGGCAGGCGCGACACGCCCCGTCGCCTCGTCATTAATACGGGTAGTTGGAGAGTTGATCCGCTCGAGTCAGGCTCGTGCCCGGGGCAGAGAGCTCATCGAGCCCTCTGCACGCACAAGGCGCCGAGTTCCTCGGGTACGAAAGCTGTGAGTCTCAGGCCTGGGGAGCGAGACCCCGGACCGGGGATATCCCAGTACTGCCGCCGGGAACGCGCCCCGGGACCGAGCCTGTGGGTCCCGGGACCGAGGGGCGAGAGCCGGGGCCCGGGAATGTCCTAGTAATGTGCCCCGGGAACGAGCCCCGAGACCATGCCCCGGGATCAGAGGAGTGCCCCTTCTCGGGAATGGCCCCGGGCCCGGGGCCTAAGGTGGACGTGGGCGGTCGTCGCAAGGCGCCCGGGGAATGCGCACCCGGGCTGGGGCGGTGCTCGGGCCCCAGGTATTTGGCGGGACTGTAGCCGGCCGTCACCGGTGCAGAATGTGGGCCCGGAGGAGTTGATGTGGCCAAAGATCCACGCGTCCCCGGGGACTGTGGAGCCCCCAGTCCCATTTCGCCGACAATGTTAATGGGCAATAGTTAAAGAAAGGAGGGAAAGAGAAAAGGAAAAAAAAAGGGACCTTGCTGTTTTCCCCTGGGCCGGGCCATTTTCTCCCCTCCCCCCCGGCCTTCTTTCTCTTCTTCCCCTACCACTGGGCCGATCTGCCCAGCCAGCCGCCGAAAATTTTTTATTTTTATATTTATTTATTAAAAGATTTACAAAAGTAGATTTTTGTTTGAAAGAATCACAAAAATAGACTCCTAACGCCCTCTGGGAGGGCGTTTTCATTAAATCGCCCTTCCAGAGAGCGATTTGATGACGTGACTAACGGTCGTCGGCCCCCCGGCCCCGGCCTCCCAAAAACCGCCCTCTCAGAGGGCGGCAAGGGGGCCGCCTGCAAAATGCGCCCAAAAACCGCCCTTTTGAAGAGCGGTTTTTGGGCGCCCGGGGGGCCGCCTGCAAAATCCCAAAAACCGCTCTTTTCCAAGGCGATTTTTGGGCGCTTTTTGCAGGCGGCCCCCTTGCCGCCCTCTGAGAGGGTGGTTTTTAGCTCCCCAGTATAAAACCCCTTCCTAGACTCAATAAATGTCATAAAATTCACTCAAATTACAAAAAAAACAGGAGAGAGCTGAGAGCGAGGCTGAACGAAAGTAGCGAAGCTCTGCCTGTTTGCTGATTTGCCTGCAGGTAAAATCCATAGTCCCTTAGCAATTTCTATTTGTATGTAAGAATTGATGTAGTATTGTACTTGTTACGTGTGTAGTACTATATAAAAATAACTTGTTACTCATAGATCTGTAGGTTTTTAGTTAATCTGTTAGATGACTTACTTTTTGTACAGATGGTAGTTATAAAATCTAGAATACACGGTTTTAGATGTTAGGAGAATGTTGGTACCTAGTTTAACTGTATTTTTCATCAACAGATATGTTAAATAAGGTGATATTTCAGTTATTTCACAGGCAAGGGAATGTGAGATATGGTCCAGACAGTGTAGATCTATCAGAGTTTAGTTCAACGGCTAAGGGTATTGATAGGCCAGCTGAGAGAAGTTTTGGGTCAGTATACAACTGGCTGATGAGAGGGTTTCAACTGGACCCCCAGCTCAGCGCAATAACCTTGTATGTAGTAGTCAGTCATGCAGTTGAAGGCTTTTTTTGGGAACTGATGCCGGTGGATTGCACTGCCACATGGAGATGGTATGTGGAGAATGCATTCCAACGTGGTTGGCCACTGGGCATACTTGTGTCCATATATGAGAAAGATAACACCGCTGGTGCAATGCCCGTACAAGATGATGAGGGTCCAAGTACGGCAGGAGGTGATAGCGAAACAATGGAAGAAAATGAAGGAGGGAATGAAGAAGATAGACAGACAACAGGTGTGGTAGATGAGGGAAAACAAGTCGACACCATCGTCCAAGAAATGGATAGGGAAGATTCTGAAAATGAGCATGCAGAGCATGATGATTCGTCTGATGAGAACAACGTGAGGCCTGCAAAATGGAGCAACGAGGACTTCTCTGCGCTTGCTATCTCCGAGCGGTATCATGTGCCATGGGAGTACAAGCAGAATGTTTCTGATGAACCTGATCAAAAACATGAATTTTCGAGTGTCAACTTCACGACGAAAGTACATTCCGAGCGGTGACAACGGAACACACGTTAACTACCATACGAACCTACTGAAATTATCCATCTAAATAGTACAAATGGCATATCAAACGTTTCTAGTTATCGTTATTACATGCCTTAGAGAATTTTAAACAGATATCCAACTAGCGATGCAACTACTGTGTGCAGCGTGGGTACTTCCCCTTCCTCGCCGCCTCTAGCCCAACTTCCTTTGCACGCAGTGCCCTCTCCCGCTTCCTCTCCTTGTCTGCCTCACGGGCTTCCTTCTTCTGCCGCTCCTTCTCCTCCTTCCTCTTCTGCTCAGCCTCCCACTCTTCTTGCGCCGCCCAACGACGTTTGGTAAGCTCCCAGCAAAAATCTTTATAACCGAGAAGCAATTATCTCTACACCAACACATCGGCGGAGGGTCGTCAATCGGAGGTCGTACATGACTGGACATACCGGATGCATCCATAGCAAGCTACATTATAACCAAATATACGCAAGTTATAACTTATTGTGACAAAAATATCTTATACAACTACATACATAGGGTATACTACACATGATTAAAAAAATGAAATGTCATCGTCCACATTTCCATCTCCCTAGTGTTTCTCGAAGTAGTGCTACTCATCTAGTGAAAAAACCTTTCTCTCATACGCTCAATCAATGTCCTTAGCCGTTACGCTCAACTACAATAGATCTACACCCTGTGAACCAAACCTAACATTTATTTATCTGTGAAAAAACTAGTATAATACTATACATACTACATCATTTGATGAATAAAAATAGAAATTGCAAAGAGACATCAAATATTACCTGTAGACGAATCTGCAAACCAGCAGGGCTTCGGTGTTTTTGTTTGCCTTCACTCTCAGCTTTCTCTTCTTTTTTTTTGATTTATGTGAATTTTATTACACTTTTGGTGTGTGAGGGGGTTTATAAGAGTGTGTTTGGTTCCAAGGATATATGGGTTGGGCTGGTCCATCCCATTTTTATGAGTGTTTGGTTTGTGGATTAAATGGAGTGGGATGGACCTATTTGAGAATATTCTCTAGTTATTCGGATTGCTTTGATCCGGCCAAATCGGCCGGACCGCGCAGACCCAGCGCGTTGCGTGGACGGTCACCTACCTCCATGCGGTGAGTCTCTGCCTCGCCTCTGCGATCCAAATCGAAGCAAGCCAAAGGGGAAAAGCGGCGACAGCATCGAGCGGCGACGGTGCGGCCAGGTAGCGGCGACGGTGCGCGCCCAGGGAGTAGCGACGGCAGCCGGTACTCCTCGGCCTCCTCCCAGTCCATCCTCCCTCTCCCTCCCTCTTTCTCTTTCTCTCTCTCTCCGGTTGCTCATCCCCATCTCCAGATATGCCTGTCCGGACCGTTCGGACAGGGTGAGAATGGTCCGGACTATATAATGCAAAACAACAATTCGTACAGTGCGGACCGTCCGAACATGGTGACGATGGTCCGGGCTATATAATACTAAAAACCGCTCTATAGGAGAGCGGTAAGGCCAAAAACCGCCCTCCCAGAGGGCGGCAAGGGGGCCGCCTGTAAAATGGCCGGCCCCCGGGGCGCATTTTGCAGGTGGCCCCTTGCCGCCCTCTGAGAGGGAGGTTTTTGGAGGCCGGGGGGCCGACGGCTGTCAGCCACGTCATCAAATCGCCTTCTGGAAGGACGATTTAATGAAAAACGCTCTCCCAGAGGACGTTGGGAGTCTATTTTTATAATTCTCCCAAACAAAAATCTACTTTTGTAAATCTTTTAATAAATAAATATAAAAATAAAAAATTTTCGCCAGCCGCCCGACAGCCGGGACCTGCCGGCCAGGTACCGCTCCGCGCCTACCCGCGCGCGCCTGCTCGCTAGCCGCCGCGCCCGGCCCCGCCCGTCAGACAGCCGCAGTCTGACGCCAGCTCGCGCGGCCGAGCGGCCATCTCCCTCCTCGCGCTCTCTGTCTCTCTCTCGCTCGCACGGGGATGCCACCGCGGCGAATGGCGCCCGCCGGATCCCGAACCGCCCCCGCCTGCGGCGCCTGCGCCGCCGCCCACGCGCACGTCCTTTCCTCCCCAACTGCTCGCCGTGGTACCGGCGTCCTCCCCTCGCCGCCACTACGCCGCCGCACGCAGCTAGCCCCCCGTGAAGCCCTGCGCCGGCCGACCGACACTCGAGGACCTCGCCGCCGCCCTTGGACCAGTGGGCACAGGCCGCCACCGCGTCGGCGCTCGCTTCGGACCGCCGGTCCGAAGCCCTCCCTGTACCCGCCTCTGCCGTACTCGGTGCAAGGAGCAGCTCCGCCGCCCCACGCGCGTCCTCGGCCCTCCCCTTCCGCCCCCCCCCCCCCCCCACCACCCAGTACGCACGCACGCTGCCGCCGCTGCCGCTCGCTGGCGCCCGCCACCGTACCTGCAGAAGAGGAGAGCCGGCAAACACAGAAATCCCAGACCCCACCGCCCCCCCCCCCCCCCCCCCCCAAATCCCCTCCTCCTCACATCGCCCAGGCCCCGAGCAGGAAGAACTTCGACGACGACCGCCGCCGCCGAACTGCCCCGGCCGGCCACCCTTCGTGCGCCGCTTCTCCGCCCGCCCCGGTGAGCCCCGCCTTCCTCTACCGCCGCCGATGCCCGGCGTCTCTCTTCCGCCCTCCCCTCGCCGCTCCAGATCGTCGCCGGTACCCGCCGCCGCTGCCGGAGCCCGCTCTGCCGCGCCGGGCAGAGCGGAGCGAGGAAGACGACGGGAGGGGAATTAATCCCCTCCCCCCCGCCCCCCGTGCTGACATGTGGGCCCAACTTTTTTAATCCGTGATAAGAATTAATTTAACCCGTGTCACTCTCTGACAGGTGGGCCCCAGTCTTTAGCAAAATTTTTTAGGCCTAATTAACTACCGAGCCGCTGACATGTCGGCCCCCATGGCTTATAAACATCCTGGGCCCCACATGCCAGAGACACAAGTGCGCAGGGGACCCCTCCGAGTCCCTGGGCAGTGGGCCCCAGGTGCAGAGAGAGGAGTTATTCTTAAAAAAAAAAATAAACCAGGAATTTAATTAACCCAACAGTAGTTTTTTCCATTTATTGGATTTAATTCAAATTTGAATCTTTGAAAGCCTATAACTTTTGCATCCTAAGTCCAAATCGAGTGAAACTTTCACCAAAATTCGTCTAAAATCAAGATCTTTCCAATGGCACTGGTTTGGTATTTTTATATTTTTATTTGTATTTATTTCTTATTTATTTGTGTTTGGACGCGAGTTTGACTTCCCGCTCGTTTCGACTAGGCTACGTTTGCGACGACGAGCCCCTTGACGCAGAGGAGGAAGTTGCCATAGCCAAGCAAGGCAAGTCATCACGCCCCCTTCCTTGAACATATTGACCCTAATGCGAAATTGTTTTTATTTACAAATAAAATGCATGCTATGTTAAATTCCGTTCCTAAATTCCGTTTAAAGCTGTTATTGATTTGATGCCCTGCACCTTGACGCCATATACCCTTATTATATGTTGAAGTCACATATTGACACTGCTTAGTATTGCCAAGTAGATTTCTTTTTTCAACAATGTAATAATGGTCGCAATAGGATGATCGTTCCGCGTAGGGAACGAATGTCATTTTATATGAGTGGAGACATAAAATGCCGTTCACGAGTCATGTGGGAACTGATTGCGAAAACTAAACCAAAACCATTTTTCGATTCGGGGTGTGGTATGGATTGATATGGGTGGTTCCTGGTAAAGGTTTTGACCGAGTTAAGAAAACAGGCAGGAAAGACCTGAGTACGACCGCATTCTCATATGGGCATAGACTAGCGATTAGGGTATTCTAGTGGGGCGGCACTCTAGTCATGGCCGGTTTTGATTCACAGTGTCGTGTTGCGATGAAGACGAAGGAGGATAGATTGTGGGTTAAATGACATGTCAAATAAAACGAACGTTGCTTCCCTCTCCTTGATATCCCTGGGTCCAAGACTCACACCACTGGCAAGGCAGGATTGGAGTGCCAGGGGGTGCATGAGGGCACAATAATCTTTGGAGCAGATGCCGCAATGCTAGGAGATCCGAAAAGTTAGGCCATGGCAAGTCTCATGTGTTGGTACCATGCCATGGATTGTGCAGTAAGGCGTACATTCACTGCAATGTGAGTAAACTAAACTATTCGAATAGCCGTGCTCGGGTTAAAGGAGCATCGGACTTGTACTAATCTTGACTAGACTTAGAATTTTTCTAAAACTTTGGTTAGGAATGTGGGATTGGATTGTGTATCGCGCACAAGGGTAAGCCGAACCAGGTGTGGCTTGGCAAGGTGGACACAGCCTTCGTGGTAGGTTTAACTTATTCGACTGCTGGCAAGTACATTTTAATAAAATGGCTAGATACAGGTTTTGAGAAACAATGTTGTAAAAATTGGCTTTGCGCAATTAAGCCCCTACTTCCCTTGAACTTTACTGGCATAAATTCATGTTGAAGTGGTGGCTTGCAGAGTACTCTATGTACTCATCGTTGATAATCCCTTTTTAGAACTAGATTTCTGAGGGAGAGATGTACAGCATATTCTGGAGGAGAGGCACGAAGGAACACCATAGTGCCCAAGTTGCAAGTCGAGCGCCTGGGACTAAACGCTATTAGAGCCATCGCCAACTATGTATTCCGCTATTGTACTCTGTACCTTTTGTAAGTTTACCGCAGGACTTTTAGCTATTTGAGTCCCTCCGCAGGCAACCCCTTTTTTTTGTAATGACCAAGTATTGTAAGACTCTATTCCTGTTAACGCCAAAATTTGGTAAGGACCTGTATCGTATTCGGTCAAGAGGACGGTTGCAGTCGGATAATGGAAATTAGATCCAAGAAGCAGACGAGTTGAGAAGGAGCCGTGAAACCGCGCGGGCAGTTAATTACTATAAGTTATTAGGAAAAAGTTTTATCTCTTTTAGGAAAACCTGACCTCGCGGTGTCCGGTCAGGTCTCGTTAGTGCTTTCTGTTATAGAGGCTAGGCTAAATCATATATCGTGTCCTATAAGACTCATGTAATCGGGATATATACGTATGCCCGGGGATAAATAATATGTGGCTTGTAAGCTATCACAACGATCATACAAATTCGGCGCATCGCCACCCCTTCCGAGCGGGATCCCTGGCTTTCGAGCGGCTTCATCGGTTAGGTCCGAACTCTCTGCGAGAGGGTGTGTGTGTCTCGTCACATAAGTAGGTGTTCCGACTACCAATGCGGCTAGGACTTCCTCGGTTAGGTCCGATATTGAGTCGGTCCATGGTAGTCGGCTTACCACGATATATTTACGTTTATCTATGGCTGCATCAGTTCAGTTTGATCTCATAGATTGGATTAGTATAGCTCACATCACGTGTGCACAGATTGTATCGGCTTACTGGGAGCGATTTTGGATCATCAGTTCGAATGCTGCATCGGTTAGTTCGGGCGCCGACCTTACTGAACTGCTATGAGAGTATAAGTCGTCCTGCTGAGCCCGATGCGTTGTGTGCAGGCGCTTTATCGGAGTGATTAGCCGATAAGTTATTCGGACCAGATCGCATTATAACCTCTATCGACTCATAGAGAGAGCTGTATTTGTTCTATTATTGTCGGGTCTGTGCTGCACACGGTTTAGGTCCGATCTACTAGACTGACGATAATAGCTTGTACTCTTAATAAGCCCGATGGTGTTGTGCGATGGGTGTTTATTCGGAGTGCCTTAGCCGATAAGTTACCTGTTAAAGCTGACTACATTTATTCATTGTTTTTATCCTGTGTTCGCTTTATTAAGCAGTCGGCTAGCTGATCAATTATTTATCATTTTACGTTATTGCATATTTTGTATTATTTGTTCTGCCTGTATTATTGTGTCACAATCGGCTAAGGGACTCAGCCGATGGTTCATTCTGCCGGATTCCAAGCATAACAAGTACAGAGCAGTTCCGGCACGACCCCAGGTAAGGGCCGGGCCATGAGCCGGGTAAGGACCAGTGCATGGGGCCTCTATTGTCGGACAAGCGGATGAAGATCTTGGGAGCCGATATGAGCAAGGGCCGGGTGCAGGCATACTTCATAAATAATACCAGTAACACTAGATCATGATTCAGCTAGGATCTGTTTGATTTATTCATGCATTATACTTGCATTATTTTATCTAGCTTATAGCCGGTTTTTCGAATATCTCTTCGATGATGCGGCTAGCATGCATATTGTTTATTATTACATTATTGTCCTTGCCACTCATCGGTCTTAAGCCGACGTGTAAGTGCTACAGTGTACATCGGCATCGCTGATGAAACGAGTCCTAGAATCGGCTTCCTGCGAGCCGATTGGCTCACCGTTGATCTAAATTTTCCTCCTTGTCAATTACAGGGTCAAATTGACTGGCCAGCGCCTATCGACACCTCAAACTTTAGGACCTGCACTGGAGTGAAGCAAATCTCCCAGCCTTCGCGTGTTCACCGAGAACGCCGAACCAGGACCCGGCGTTTTTTCGGCGTCAACACGCTTTTGGCAACGCCCGGTGGGAACGAAGTTTTAGCCAGAATTCCAACAAACATTGTTCAATCAAGATTTCAACATGCGGAAAAGAAGTCAAGATGGACAACGTAATTCGGTCACATGGAAGATCTAACTGAAGAACAAAAAAGCAAGTTGAACAGACATGAAATTTCCAGAAGCTGTGTTTAGTAATCCTTCAGTATGACAAGACAAGGACCGATTCAAAGTCTCAGTTTCCAAAACCAGTACTGGTGGGAGAATCAGAGCCGCAACAACCTGAGAGTCCACAATGGACAAGCCTTTACAGGATGTCTGAGAGATCTTGTGGCACCACGCACTCATCAATCAGTCAGGGTTAGAGGGGTATAATCATTGGCATAACGTTCAAGAAGGATGATGGTCATCAATTGCTCAAGAGCAACTCGGGGTCCTGTTTTTTCTCCACCGAAGATAGAGCCCGGCCAAAATTAATTACAGCATTAGCAAGGATATACCAGAACACTTGTTCGCGGGAAAACCAGCAAAAAGGCGGGGGGCAACAGGATATCCCTCCTGGTATATATCGGATCTATTTATTATGGGGATACCAGCAGAACTATCCAGGAGGAGGAGCCGTCCAAGTACTTACCCTTACCAAAAGGGAGAAGTGGGCGGAGATGCAGTAAATGTGGTAACGCGAGAGAGAGAGATGAGTCGGTTAGACCTTGAGAGAGAGAGAGGTCGATCCTGAAAGGGAGTATCAAGCACGAATAGGAACCAACCCCGCCCGATGCAGTATCAGCAGATCAACAGGAGAATGGGAGCAGAGTGTGCGGAAAGGCGGGCTTGAGGGAAATAGTAAGGGAGCAGTTCGGGACAAGCTAAGGACACAGCGTTCATGATGGCACCCATATTGAAGTGGTTTGAATAGGGTTCGTTACCAAGTAACCGATCCGGGTCCGGATTTTTCTAAAAGTGTCAGGGCAGGACAACAGGTTATAAGTAGCAATGTCATGCCGATTCCCTGGCACAAGTGCGGCGGAGGCATCGGCTGAAGAAGGCCCTAAGGTAGGTTTTTTCCCCTATCCATATCTGATCGGCTTTTACACTGGTTCTCCCTGTTACGGCGCGAATCTGTTCGGGGGTCGGGCCCGATCTGGAGAAACAGTTCACAAGTATTTCTTCGCTGGATTCACGAGCTGAGACGTCGATTTGACATCGGTTAAGACAAGCACCAGATGAAACAGTACCGGAATCACATTCAGCGGATTTCCGGGATATCAGAGCGGTGTTATATCCAAACCTGAGCGATGGCATTTGCGATTTAGCTTTTCAAGGGACTCTTCTGGGCGCACTCAGAGAAAGGTTTTGTCTCAAGAGTTACGAATCTTCGTTTGTCGCACCTAGTAGAAGGTATCGGCTCATGAAAGCGTTTTCAAGAAGGCGAAAAAAAGGACAACGTCAAAGGAGAGTTGCCTCAGGTTTCCAGGTATATCAAACGGATTTCAGATGAATGAAGAGTCCGACGCTGAGGTTCTCGGATTGGCGGAGTTGGGCCCAGGAACAAGAAGTCGGTATCAATGCCCTGGGGTCAAAAGATATTGCAAAGAGGACGATATGGACTTCGATGTGAGCAAAGCCGATAACACCCGATCTTTTGATCTTGTTGTGCGCGAAAAGCACAATACGAATCGGCCCGCCAAACCAACCCGTGATTCGCATCAGCTCGAAGAACTCAACGAAGAAGAAGTATTGGCAAGTGTAGCACAGGAACGCGATATCGACCAGTAGCGTAACGAGTGTAGCAGGTTTTTTTGGCTGTCATGGAAGTTGCGTAGGTCTGGGTCGCGTTGAGAGATCGTGGGGTACGAATCAAGTGTGAAGATAAAATAGGGTCCTCGCTGTGATAGATCGTACACACGCGTTTAAGGTCGCGCTGTTGAACATGTCTGATGCGCGCGCTAGCGAGACGCGGAGGTAGATAGGTAGTGAAGACGAGTGGTGGGTAAGCGCGATGAAGGAAAGGAACGGCCAGAGTAATAATGATTCTTCCATAGGTATGAATAGAGAAAGTCAACACAGGAGGTAGGGGACCGATGAAAAACAGGGTGGGAAAACTGGACCGGAACAATAGAGCCTCGGAAATGATCGGATCTGCGCACAGATAGATGGGGGCGGAAAACTTGATGCTCTGGCTTCGGCAGCGAAAACGCTAAGATGCGGTATGGAAAGGGATGGAATTGCATCTACCCAAGCCGCGTCAGCTATACGACAAAGAGAGGAGGATTGCATTAATTGTTCGGGAGATATAGCTTCGGGATCCGCCAGCGAGTGTTCGCGGGGTTGTGGTCACTGGAAAGAACATGGTTCAATAAGCCGATTGGGGCGATCCATGAAGAGTTCTTTGAAGAAGATGACGAGGAAGCGCATGGGAAAACAAGTCAGAATCCCTCAGTGGTGTCTAGCGGCAATACGAAGAATCAGAAGAGACGGGCACAACGCTACGAACGAGAACGCAAGGAAGCAATACCAGGGTAAGAAGGAGTTGATCATGTCCAGAAAGGACAGGATTGGCAAGTGAAGAAGTAAAGGACGTTGAGTGTGTGAAATCAGAGAAATTATGTGTTCTTCGCCTCGGGAAGTCACTCACATGTCGGCTTTCATCAGTATGAAGAAGCAAGAGGAGGTTTTGCGCTAAACTAATGGCTGCGAATCTGATCAGCTATATTTGATAAACTGAGAAGTCATGAGCAATCGACTATAAAAACCCGTTATAAACATCAAGGGATTAACGTAAATGGAAGGCCGATGACAAAGATGTTGGTTGATGGAGGAGCGCGGTTAATCTCAGCCTCATGCTACGTTCGGACATTGGGGAAACTACCGAAGACCTGATCAAGACAAATATGTGCTAAAGACGTTCGTGGAATTCATCTGATAGCGAACAGGCGTATAAACGTGGAGCTGATCAGTAGGGATAAGATTCCACCACGTTTTTTGTAATTGACGGAAGGTCGTAGTTTGCTCTCGGCAGGGACTGGATTCACGTCGAACTGTTGCGTGCCTTCGACAAGCATAATGTCTAATACAGTGGCAGGGAGATCAAGTCGAGGTGGTGCAAGCAGATCGGTCGACAATATGCCATGAACCGATCTACCAGTCTGGGAAGTCCGATGGTGTTGACTGCTATCCGGAAGAGTTTGGGAAGGAAATTCCTCAAGGTTCTATCAGGATACAGCCCGATCAGCAAGTCGGGCCGAAATTGTACTTCTGAGGGCTCATTGAAGACTCGAGGGGAATTGGGGCAGAGGATTTCGTCGGCTGATGATTTGGAAAGAGATTGAATAGGACCGAGGAGATAGACCAAGGCCCGACGTATATAGCAAAAATTACGTCCTGAGCTACGAGAAAATTGTAGCATTGGTTGAAGGAGTATCGGGATTGGTTTCGCCTGGGAGTACCATGGGATGCCAGGATTAAGCGATCAATTGTTGAACATCGCTACCTATAACAGGGTACGGCCATTCAAGCAGCTCCAAGGGATTCAGAGGCAAGAATTTTGTAACCGATCAAGGGCGGAGATCACAAGGTTGTAACGATGCCAAGTTCATAAGGCATATGCCGATAGCGAGTGGGGTTTTAATATCGTCCCGGTAGAGGAGAAAAATGGAAATTGGAGGATATGTAATTGATTTCTCCGGGATCTAATAAAGCCCCCCAAGATAGTACCGATGCCGGTAGCGATTTGTTGTGGATGCAGCGTCAGGCCAAAGATTATCCGTTTTCATGGATGGCATGCAGGATACAATCAGATTTCATGGCCGAGAGGATATACACAGACGGCGTTCCGATGTCCTGGAGCTATCGGTTTTGTATGCGTGGGTAGTAATGACTTTGGATTGAAAATGCCCGGGCAACTTCAAAGAGCATGAATTATCTAGTTTTCTGAGTCATCGGTTTGTTTGGTGGAAATTTACATTGATGATGTGGTGGTTAATCTAGAAAGTGGGGAAAGCCATATAGCCGATTACGAATGAGTGTGAGAGGGCCAAGTAAAATAACGGATAATAAGTAGAATCTAATAAGTTGGCTTTTTGGTGTATCGGCTGGCATTTCTGGTTTTTATGTTATGAGCGAGGGTTGAAGTTAGTCAGCGAAGATCTAGGCCTTAGGACCACAGAGCACCAAGCGATAAGACAGAGGTTGCAATCGTTGATCGGCAGATTAATTTTGGTGAGGAGATTCTATCAACTTTATCAGGGAGAATTGAGTCTTTCACGCCGTATTGAAGTTGAAAGCCGATCAAAGATTTGTGTGGGGGGGACGCAGAGAAGGCGTTTGACGAATAAGACATTAAATCTTAGTTTCCCCCGCCTGTGTTGATTTCCGCGCAGGAAGGAGTGCCGTTCGATTATACTGTGCCGATGAGAAGTCATCGGTTCTGTTTTGAATCCAGGAGTTTTGAGGTAAAGAGCGAGTTGTGTTCCTATTAAGTAGGAGGACTTTTGGGATGCTGAGGACGAATATCAGCGGTGGAGAAGTTATGCTGTGTTTATATTCTCGTGTACAAAGTTGAGGCATTACATCCATCAGCTTAGTGTACGCTAAGTTTGGCCAAGGCCATGTGGTCAAATTATGTTGTCGGATCCAGTCTTGGAAAGGGCGAGTTGGGCAAGTGGATTTTTGCCTTGAAGAGTTTTGCCTTGAGGTACGAATTGGGCTAAAGCAATCAAGACAAGAGTGCCTGATTTTATTGTCAGCACAGGGCATCACGAGGACTATGTGGAGCCGATCCGTGGGTCTATTTTTTGACTGGATCGGTTTGCAGCATGGATCTGGTATCGGTTGGTTACTTGTGTCGCTCGGGGCAAGTTTTTGCGTTGGCTTTTACAAATTAAGCCTTATCGACTAAACATCAGGCGGAGTAACGAGGCGGTGGCGGAAAGGACTTCAACTATTAAGGAGATCGGGGTAAGCCGATATATAGAGTATATTGGTGATCTCTTTGTTTGGTGATAGAGTTATCTGGAGAATATGATGCAGGGTGATGTTTTTGAGGTATATTCTGAAGAGTGTGTAGATTTGTTGAGGATTTCAAGATGGTGTCAATGAATGATATTCCCCAGAGGCAGAATTTGGAAGCAATGATCTTGACAGATTGCTTCAGGATATGGCTGAATAGGCAGGTTTGGGTGTGAGATGCCGATATTGATGTCAAACAGGCCTGATGATGGAGACAGGAGATATTGATTATTACGAAACCCGTCGGCAGTCTGTTTCCAGGAAGATTACGGGTATACAAGCTAACTAGTAATGGTGCTACTTGATGAGGATTGTATTATCGGACGTTTGAGGTGAGTTCTGCTTTAGATGCCTAGATTTGAAGAAGCCAAAGTGGTTATGTGTAAGTGCGAAGGCTTTTTGTGGAACTCATCAATCGGCTCATAAGAAGTCGAAGTGGTTGGTTGAGAGAAGTGGGGTATTTTGGGCCGACAATGCTGGAAGATTGCTTTGGTATTATAAAGGTGTCAGATGTCAGAAGTTTGGAAATATACAGCGGGCAACCGGCATCGGCTGAATCTATGCATCAGACCGTGGCAGTTCAATGGAGGGGGAATTATATGACGCCAGATTTTTCCTCAATCAAAGTAAGGGACATAAGTTTATATTGGCAGCAACAGATTTCATTTCACCAAGTGGGTAGAGGCCAATTCTTTGAAGAGGCTCACGTCAAAAGAAGCGTTGAATTTATCAAGGAGCAACAATTTAATCGTTGGGGATTCCTCAGGACGATAATATGATAGGGGTCTCTTTTTGTTCTGATGAGTGTGTCACCGTTGCTGCCAGTATGGGAATCAAGTTTATTTAAATTCATCGCTTATTATGCTCAAGCAATGGCAGCAGAAGCTTTCCCACAGAGTTGATAGTTGAATTAGCGGAAAATTGATGAGCAGCCACGGACGATGGCATCTACATTGCCGATTCACTAATGGGCCTATCGGATGGCATGGCACGGGTCCCTACTCGGGTTACCGCGTATGTTGGTATAAATGGACATGGCGGTTTTATCATGGGAAACTAACATCGGTTCTAGAGACTTTCTTTGGCAAAATCAATTGCGGCCGATGATATTATACTTGATGGCAGATATACTTGAGATTTTCGCAGATCGGTTGAGAAGCGCTGGAAAGAATCAAGGAAGAAAAGCTAGGCAGCTTCGGTTACAAACAAAAGTGGTGAATAAATTTGCGAGGGGTACTTGTGTCGGAAGTCTGATTTTCGACGGGTCCAGAGATAAATAAGTTTCGAAATGGTCGCCTAATGGGAAGGGCCTTCATCGGATTAATCGCTGTGTGGTGGTAACGTATATATAGTACGCAAGATCTTGGGGACGGAGTTTGCTAAAGCACTTAATGGGAAATATCTCAAGAAATACTACTATAGCGTTTGGATCAACTCTTAAATCGGTTTAAGTTGCCATTTTCTAAGAATTAGAAAGCCGATGGTTTTTATATACGTCGCCAAAGACAGCCGATATCAAGTTGATATCGCCTTTAGATCAAAAAAACGGAAAATTCAGGACTGAGATAGATAACCATGCAGAAGGATCTGATTACATGACATCGAAGGGTGATCGCATGTTCCGAAAAATCGTCGGTATAAAGGTTTGAGGCTTACAAAATTTCGGATGGTTTTCGATTGCGCGCAGACGGTCTGATCAATTCATTGAATGGCCCGGATATCGTCTTCATCAGAGCCTGGCATGATTTTTCAAGCTTTTGCGCGATGGAATGACTTTGGCGTACTGCTGCTGCGACTTTGGGCTTCTTGGTCTTCTGGATGGCTGCGGTCGACCGATTTAAGCTGGGATTCTGTTGCTGTAGGTCTTTACGAACCTCTTTTCGAGTTCTTGCCAAAAAGCAAATTGGGCCTCCTTTTTCCTTCAGCTGGTCTACTAGGTTGGAGTTTGGGGAGGGCCATTTCTAAGCTTTTTCTTTTTCTGCTTGGGCTTAATAGCCGATGCTTGGAATTCTTCGGTAGTTCCTTCTGTTGGTCAGCACGATCGGCTATGCGCTGTTAAGCTTGATGAGTTTAAAATCTGTATGATCCAGATATGCTGCGGGGGTTATGCGTCGCCAAGTTCTTTTCGGGCCGTGTGTTCAATTTGCTGAATCTTGCCGGATTGGCCCGCAAACTCCGCTAGCCAGCGCAATTGGGTTTTCAGCCGACTGAGGATGTCGTTCAGATATTCACGTACGTCGGCTTGGGAAGGATGGTTTGGTCGTTGCGGCTGGTGGGTGTGGATTCTTTTTCTACTTCTTAGGTACTTGGCCGATGGTCAAGGAGAACAGATCGGCTATGGACTGTAAACTTGGCATCGGTTAGGGGATAGTAGAAAAGTTAGAGCGAATATAGACAAAGTTAACCTGAGGTAGGAAATCGGCGCTTGCGGCGATCTCAGCTTTCAGGGGATGAGTAGGTTGTTCTCTGGAAGGGGCAAGCAGCCGATGGAATAGGGGCAGTTTCGTCGCAGTGGAGGCCTTGGGTGCAAAGAGTGGCGGCGCTGAGGCCATCGGCTCAGCGACTTAGGGGATGGCAGGGAGGTTAAGATCTGGAGCGATGACTCGAGCTAAGATTGGAGCTGGTGAGATAAATGAGAAAGCGGGATAATGATGTTAAGGTTTGCGCATATAACTGAGGAGATGAGCGGAGCCGATGTGTCTGGGGAGAAGAGGGGCGTCTGGCAACGATTATCGGCATCGTTTTTCTGTTTCTTCAGGGGAGGGGCGATGCGCACCAACTTTTTCCTTTTGGTCCCATCGGCCGAGGCGCATTGAGAGAGACCGATGGCCGATGGGGCCGTCGCGCCCTAAGTTTGGGCGTACGCCGATGGGGTTGAATACAAATGGCCGGCCGCTGTTGCTTGTTGATGGGGGCTCGCCTGGCGGCCCGCAAAGCAAGAGTCAGAGACGATTGGAGGAGATATTTTTGAAAGCTTGCAAGATGTTACCTCGTTGTCAGATGTCACATAGTCGCGTCGACGGGAGACTACAGTGTGGGGCGCTATAGCAGGAACAGATGTTTTTTTCATTCCGACCACATCGGACAAAAAGGGCTTGGTGTGGCAGTGCAGACTACACCTCGGTGGCAGCGCCTAGCGGAGGGAGTCTGTCAAATGACGCAGCGATCCATATCCAAGGCGTTTGCTGACCGTGCCGAGCTGGGAGTTGTTCGTGAAAACAGCGATCGGACGCTGGCCAAGGCGAGTTGACGGAGCTGGTTGAATGGTGGTAGAAATCATACGATGGTTGAGTTGGCTAAGAGGCAAGCCGTTGGCAGCAGCAAGGGATGATGGCCGATGGATATGGCTTTAGATTGATCATCGTTCAGAGCTTTGAGTGATTCAAAGTTGGAAGGCATCTCGAATGATGATGCGTCATTGTAAGCAAAAACAAAGAGTAGCATCCCTGGTAAAGCCATAAAAAACCCTTAGAACCACTGACTAATCAGCAAGGGGATATCTGCCGCGGAAAGGGCCGATGCATGCCTCACCATAGAGATGGCATCGGCGGTAAGATGGGGTCTTGACTTGGTAATCAGCTGGGAAGGATTGTGAGGAGGGAAGTTTCTGGGATGGCTTGGAAGGTTAAACATTAAGGCCAGAGCTGTCGAACCACCAAGGACCCCCCAATATGCGCCGACGGGCTTGGCGCGACTAGCTTAAGTTGCCACCTTGATGAAAGCAAGTGAGGGTGGCCAAGGAGAAGTGCCCTAACGGAATTTGTTTTCCTAATCGGCCAATACATTCTGCTAGCATTGCATATTGGTCGTCGGGTGGGCCGAGGTTGCGCACCGAGACAAACCGTTCAGCAACAAGTTAGAAAAGCGACGGCGTCCCGATATCATACCGGTCCAGTTCCTTTGTTGTGAAGAGATATATACCTGGAACCAGCCGCCGATGTTTTTTGTTTGGAGCGGTGGGCAGGCTTGACCGGAAGTTGAAGGGGTGATGTGCTTTGTCGTTCAGCAGGTGAGCATGGTCACATCTAGCAAGTGGGGGTCCATCGGCCGCGTGAACCGAACAGAAAAGGTTGGGATCAGACCAGACGTACGAAGCGATGCGAGCAGAGATTCATTCTTCCATATCGGCCAGGGAGGTTGATGCAGTGGCCGATTGTGAGATTTCCAGTGAATCCTTTTTGCAGCGATACTGCTGATGTACCAATCCTCATCCCGGCAATTGCTGCGGCCAGGTACCTGAAGCTGTTGGTCCAGTTCACTGAACATGGCCGAGTTCTTGAAGGGAGTTGCGTTGGGTTTTCGTGCACTTGATGAAATCCGGGTGGGATCTTCGTGCCCCTGGGGCCAAGAAGAAAAAGCAGGGGTAATCGCAGCGGAATCAAGATCTGGGCTCTTGAGATGCTAAATCAAGTAACAAGACCCGACGAAGAACGGGTTTGACGAACATAGCAAATGGCGTCGTACAATTGCAGATTGGGGAAAAGTAACCGGGTGAGAAATTACTCAGGAATTAGATGGTTGGCCATCGCGAAATAGGAGAGGTTGCAGGAGTCGACGGACGGAGAGAGAGTTGCAGTGATTCGTCTAGCTTCGCTAGAGCTTGGTGAGGATGTGAAGATGAGGGTGGTGCCCTGGAGGTGTAAGTATAAAAAAAAGGGCAAGTAAGACGAGCGTTTTATAAAGGTTGACAGCGAGCGGAATTTGAGGCCGTTGGCACTGTTTCAAACATTATCGCAAGTGGGTATCTTGGGCCGCTCGGTAATGAGAAACATCTAGAGGCCAAAGATTGGAAGAATTTCGGAATCCTACAGAGGAACTCGAAATTGGGGCATGTGTTAACGCTCAAATTTGGTAATAGACGTGTATCGTATTCGTCAAGAGGGCGGTTTGCCAGTCGATAATGCATTGATCCAGAAGCACCGAAGTCTGAGAAGGACCGTGAAAGACCGCGCGTGGCAGTTATTATATGTTATTAGGAAAAGGTTCTTATCTCTTTAGAAACCTGAACTCACGTGTCCGGTCAGTCTCGTTGTGCTTTCTGTTTGATAGGAATATATATCGTGTCTATCAAGGACTTCATGTATCGGTATATATACGTATGCCCGGGGATTCTTGTAAAAGCTATCACAAGATCATACAATTGGCGCATCGCCCCCTCGACGGGATCTGCTTTCTCGGCCGGCTGCATGGTTAGTCCGAACTCCTGCGAGAGGGTAAGTCTCGTAAAATTTAATAGACCGCTCAATTCGGCTAGACTTTCCTCGGTTAGGTCCGATATTCTAGTCGGCTCATGTGTAAGTCGGCTTACCACTCCACGATATATTACTTTAATCATGGCTGCATCAGTTCGTTTGATCTCAAATAGATTGATTAGTATATCAACATCACGTGTGCAAGATTGTATCGGCTTTTACTGGGGGCGATTCTATCATCAGCTTCGTCGCTGCTCGGTTAAGGTCCGACTACTCGCCACTGCTGTCGATCCAAGTCGATCCCTGCTGAGCCGATGCGTTGTGTGAGTGCGCTTTATGGAGTGTATAGCGATAAGTTATTTTCATCACGGATCGCATGTATATTATCCGACTCCATCTTGGAGGCCATGTTATTCCACATTCGTCCCGGCTCCTGTGGCTGCGGTTAGGTCGATCTACTAGACAGACGATAATGCTTATCTTAATAGCCCGATGGTGTTGTGCGATGGCTCGTCCTCACTCGGAGTGCTTAGCGATAAGTCCTTGTTAAGCTGACTTACATTTATATTCATTGTTTATCCTGTGTTAGCTTTATTAGCATGGCTAGCTTATCATTATTTTATCTTTAACGTTTATTCCGCATATTTAATTATTTGGTTCTTGCTGTCTTATTGTCACAATCGGCTTAAGGGATGCCGATGGGTTCATCTGCCGATCCATAGCACAAGTAAAAGCAGGTTCGGGCACGACCCAGGTGGGCCCGGGCATGAGCCCGGGTAAGGACCAGTGCTGGGCCCGGAAGCGGATGAAAGATCTTGGGAGCGGACACCTAGTGAGACCGATCCGGAGTGCTGAGGTCGTGTTCCTTCGACT